>JAIOTZ010000411.1:0-54274 GCA_023374045.1 Limonium bicolor
ACTCATGGCTAAGATTATTCCCTCACGTCAGAAATTACCGTCTTCAATGGGGAAGGTTGGACCATCGAACGCTTAAGTTGGTCCTTCGTCCACCCCTGAGGATTGGTCAAAAGTCGTTTAAATTTGAAAACTATTGGGCAAGGGATAAAGATTGCTATGAGTTGGTTTAGAGGTCTTGGGATGCAGGTGATAGGGGTATCAGGGGAAGGTTAAGCATTACGGGTAGGATTTACGAGTATGGGGGAGGAAGAAGGTGAAGAAGGTTGGAGGAAAGGAAGTCGGTGGTTAAGCTTAAATGGAAAATTGATGCGCTTGCATCTGGTCCACCAACAGGTATTGCTTTGTCTGAATGGTCCAAGCTTACTGATGAGTTAGATTTGCTGCTTTATAAAGAAGATATGAGATGGTAATAGTGGTCCAGCCAGCAGCAATGGTTAATTGAGGATGACAAAACACTGGTTTCTATTTTAGTTGGTTTAGGGCTCGTTCTAGGCATAATTTTATTCATTCTCTGGTTGATAATAATGGGATACGAGAGTCTGTGATTGGGGTGGAATAGAAAGTCTTGCTAGGGTTTTTTTTAGTCTCTTTTTCTTCTACTTTTCCTTATGATAATTTACACTTACTCGCATGCATTGAAGATTGAGTTCCTCCTGAGTTGAGGGAAGCAATGGGTCAGCCTTATACTGCTGAGGAGGTTCTTCGCGCTCTCAAGTCTATGCACCCTAGCAAAGCTTCTTGCCCAGATGGTGTGAATGGTATTTTTTTAAAATCTTTCTAGCCTATTGTTGGCTCTGACTTTATTCAAACTGCTTTGCCTTTCCTTAGTACTAATGCTTTGCCTGAGGGAATTAACCACACTCATATTGTTTTAGTGCCTAAAAAGAAAGGTGCAGACTCTATCACAGATTTCAGGCCAATCTCTCTTTGTAATACTATATACAAAGTGGTTTCCAAGGTCTTATTTAATCGAGTCAAAAATGTAATGTGTAATGTTATTTCTCATTGCCAAGCTGCTTTTGTCTCGGGTAGACAAATTAGTGAGCATATTATTGTTGGTCATGAGATTATGCATCTGATGAGACATTCTGCAATAGTTTATAGGGGATCTTTTGCTTATAAGATCAATATGTCAAAAGCTTTTGATATGGTGGATTGAGGTTTCATTTTAAGGGTTCTAGAGAGCATGGGGTTTCACTCAAGGTGGATTAGTATCATTCGTAAGTGTATCACAACAGTTTCAGTGTCGGTCTTAATTAATGGTTTTCCAGGGCAGGATTTTAGGCCAAATAGGGGATTGAGACAAGGTGGTCCCCTTTATCACTATCTGTTATTTGTTATATGGAAGTGCTTGCTTCCAGTTTGAAGCTGGCTAATGATATAAACTTGTATAAAGGGTTCCATATGGGGGGGGGGGGTGGATGTTCCAATTACTAATTTTTTCTTTGTTGATGATTGTATCATTTTTGGGGAGGCTTCTGCGTATAATGTGCAACTTTTAACTAATATTTTGGATGATTTTAAAGAAGCCTCTAGGCAATCATTAATACTCGGAAGTCAGTGTTATGTTCTCTAGAGCAGTTCCTTATTCTACAAGGGAGAGTATTTTGGCAGTGCTTGGGGCTAGGGAAAGTGACTAATTTTGCCCTTTATCTTGGTTTCCTAGTGTTATGGGGAGGAGTAGAATTAAGATGTTTGAATACTTGATAGATATAATGGCTAAAAAGGTTCAGTAATGGTCTCATCTAGTTTCTCAGGCAGGAAGGGGTCTTTTAATTAAGTCTGAGTTACATTCCATTCCTGCAATTATAATGGGTGTGGCTCGATTACCTATCTCTTTGATTAGGAATTTTCGACAATTAATTGCTAGATTCTGGTGAGGGGATCTTTTGCTAGCAGAACTTTGCATTGGTGTAAGTGGTCTCAACTTGCAAGGATATTGATTCAGGTGGGTTGGGTTTCAGAGACTTAGAGTGTCTAAATAAGGCATTATTGGCTAAGCACGCTTGAAGAATCTTGTCAAGTCCTGATTTGTTGGTGGGTAAAGTTCTTAAAGCGGGATATTTTAGGTTTGGTTCAGTGTTGGACTCTGAACTTGGTAGTAATTCGAGTTTGTGTGGAGGTCAGTGTACTGGAGTCTTGATCTCCTCAAAAAAAGGATTGCTTGTTAGTTGGGGGACTAGACAGCAGGTTAAGATAATTCATCCGTGGATAGCTGGCAAGCAAGGGGGAACCCTATGTGTGGGCAATGCCTGATCTGGTTAGTTGAAGGTTGTGTATCTTGGTTGATTGATCCTATAAGTAGGACATGGAGGTAGGGGTGGTCAGAGAGTTGTTTGCTCACTTAGATGTAGCGTTGATTTTTGAATATGCCATTGGATGAGAATAATGTTAGTGATTCATGGTATTGGGAGCATAGTTCCTTAGGGATTTTTACAGTCAAATCTGCTTATTCCATTGCACTTTCAGAAAAATATGGCTACAAATGTAGGGCATAGCACTTCATATATTGGTCAAGCTATGAAAAGAGTTTGGAAATGCCATGTCCCTTTGAGGGTCAAGGTTTCCTCAGGGATTTTACAGTCAAATCTGCTTATTCCATTGCACTTTCGGAAAAAGATGGCTATAGATGTAGGGCATAACACTTCATATACTGGTCAAGCTATGAAAAGAGTTTGGAAATGCCATGTCCCTTTGAGGGTCAAGGTTTTCTCGTGGCGTTTGATGAATGGCATAGTTCCATCCAAGTCTTTAATTCAGTATCAATGTGGTGAATCTTTCTCAAATTTATGCTTTTGTGGTAGTTATGAAACTTTCTTGCATGTTTTCTGCACTGCGCAGGCACTCATTAGTTGTGGCAAAGTGCAGACCTTGACAAGCCTATTAGTTTAAATACAGATGGAGCTTTCTTTGACTGGTTTCTCCATTTTGCATCTCAGCCTCTATGCAATCTCTAACTAGTTGTGTTCTTTTGCATTGGAAGATTTGGTTTGCACAATGCCAGGTAGGTCATGGCAAAGCTCCAAGTTTTTCACATGGGTGGATTCAGGTAGATTCTTTCTTGGCTATAGCGGAACTGGGGAGCAGTTGCAGAGTGAGGCTTCATTAAAGGGCCAAGCCACTCAGAGGAGATTGATTGTTGGGTGGATGCAAGCGTTGACAGTTATGGCCATTATGGGATGAGGGTGATCCGTTGCAGGGAGGGTAAGGTGATGGGAGCAACAGTCAAAGGCGCCGGGGGGCAGTCTCTTCACCTATCCTAGCCGAAGCAATGACATTACACTATACACTCTCAGTGGTGTTGGTTTTGGTCTTACTAGAGTTTGTTTTCAATTGGATTTTCTTTCATTAGTCAATTAGTAATGATGAAATGGAGTATGGTTAGAGGAGCAGTAGAGAAGACTATGGTGGATTTTCTTGAGCAAATGTGCTCAGTGTAGTTTTATGGTAGGGATTTTAATACACACGCTCATATTTTGGTAAATGAGGTAGAAGGTTCTAAGGTATTGGTTCGGAAATGTATTAGATTGGATATGTTGTTTGTGTTAATGAAGTTTTAAAAGTGCTTTAAAAAAAATTACTCGCCTAATTTAGCAGGAAACCATAATATACATAAACTCTTATATACTAGTAGTTGATTTAGAATTACTAAAATTCATGTGATTTGGTTAAATCAGAATCACAATCTGTGGCATTTTGTTAAAAGTTCATAAATTGTAGAATAGATACTCAGTAGTGCAAACCTAGTGACAATTGATTTCCTTTAAAAAAACACCCATCTCTTTTATAATGTTTATTTTTGAGGGTCACTACGCTCAGTCGGAAAAAGACTATTTGCCCCTACTAATAATTTTCAAATATTTCTATATTTACCCACAATTTATGATATATTACAAGGTGACCCCAAATTTCATTATATAAAGGAATTGAATATGATATGAAATCATATTCAAATTCAGAAATCCTAAAGTTAGAGAGATAAAGAGAGGAAATGGTTTCTTTCGGAAGTTTGAAGAAAAAACTGTTCGGTAAGAGTAAAAAAGATGGAGGAAATGCTGAAGGTGGTGTTCCAGAAACACAAGACGAGAATGCAGAGAGATGTTAGGAGCGAGGAGTATTCACGAGGAGCTCAATCTGAGGTACTTTCTGTTGTTATTTTAGTAATTTATGTACAAAAGTAGCTAGAATACATACAAAACTGAACGAAAAAAGCAAGGAAAAGACGCCGTGCCCACCCCGGATATGGTGCGCCTGCGCCCTCTCTTTCGCGCGCGCCTGCGCGCACCCAGGCTCAGCCGCGCCCGCGCCCACCCTGGCTCAGCCGCGCCCCGACCCTGGCTACCTCGCGCCCGCGCCCACCCGGCTCAACGCGCTCCTGGCGCCTCCCTTGATGCGGACGCCGGCGCCGGCGTCTTTAGGTCGGCGCCTGCGCCGGTGCCCGTTTTTCAAATCGCTGTATCTTCTTCGTTATTGCTCCGTTTTTTCGATCCGTTTGCGCCGTTGCGTTTGTCTTTTCATGTACTTTACGATGATATACTTTGTTGATTATTTTGATGGCTTATGTGTGATTTTTCTAAAGTACGTAGTATTAGGGTTTACGAGTAGCACTTGATGAATAACGACGTTTTTCTGCTTAGGGTGATAACGATGATGAATTCGAGGATGCGAACGTAGACACAAGTCATGTATTTAATAGTAGCCTAATCTTTGGCGATAAAGAGGAGGCGGTTGGTTATGCGTTTCGCACCGGAGAGGCTAATAATATTTATCTAATCAGACAGACTAACGAGACGACGGTGAAGTAATACTAACGTGTGAGAGGTACGGCAAGCATAGGCCACGGTTTAGCACAGGAGAATCGTCATCGTCGAGTCAAAGGCCACGGCGTGCCACGAAGAAATGCAACTGCCGTTCCGCCTAAGCATCAGGGGTGGGGAAGTTACGGGCTGGTCTATCTTGGTGATGGTCCCGACGCACAACCACGCGTTAGCGAGGAACCCGCAATCTCACTTCGTCCGGCCTCGCTTTAGCGTCGACGAAAGGGCAAGCATGAAAGTTTGTACAGGAGTGGTGTTGCGCCTAGGCAGATGTGGGCCCATTTACATGACAAGAACCCTGAAAGTACTGCAGACAAGACATCGATTCATAACCTAGTTTCGAAATTCAGAAAAGAAGATCGTGGCGGACGTACAGATGTAGCGTCCTTCATGCACTCGCTAGATGAACGTAATTATAGTTGGTGGTCCGAGAAAGATCTAAGTAAGTGTCGGCACATCTGTTTAGTGTTGGTTTATTTGTATGTTAATCACTTTAAATGTTAGTTCTAATTAAATGTCCATTTTGCAGGGAATCCATCTAGGCTGGGTCTTGTCTTGTTTGCGCACCCTTTTTCGCTGACACTCGTTAAGATGTTTCCTTATGTAGTGCTCATTGATAGCACTTACAAGACGAACATGTACAAGGTGCCTCTAGTGGAGTTCGTCGGAGTCACGTCGTGCGGCAAGAACTTCTGTATAGCGTTCTGTTTTGCGGTCAGAGAGGATGAGTCTGCATACACGTGGATGCTTAATCAGCTGACGAAGGTGTTGATCTATCCTCCAAATGTGTTTGTCACTGACAATGAAAAGGCGCTAGTGAAAGCACTTTCAGTGGTATATCCTTCTGTACCACATCTTCTATGTCGTTGGCATATATGCAAGAATGTGGCTGCCAATGCGCTCAAGATAATGCATATTGACCGTGACAGAGTCAATTTAATAGTGCATCGGTGGAAGCGACTAGTTTACGCCTCAACTATTGCGAAGTACGATGAACAGTACGGGAAATTAGTACACTCCTACGGCGCCAACAATCCTTTCGTTGTGTACTTGAACAACACATGGCTATGTCAGCGTGAGAAATTTTGTGAGGTATGGGTTAAGAGATTCAGGCATTTCGGCAACACATCTACCAACAGGTTAGCTTAACTTCAATTGTCAACATGTTCTGTTGTTTGTATTGGTATGTTTCCCATTTATCTGTTACTAATTGACTTCCAATGTGTAGGGCGGAGAGCGCCCACTCAGCTCTAAAGTGTTGGCTTCATACATCCACCGGATCTCTAGACACATGCTTCGACAGCATACATAGATTCGTCGAAGGGCAACATTTCCACATTAAACAAGACTTCGAGTTCTCCATTGACAGAAGGGTTTCGGAAGACCAGCAAGTCCCATTTTTATTTCTGGTCAATCAAGTGAGCCTCAAATGTTTGGAAATACTCCAGGATCAGCTGAGAAGCGGGAGGTGCGATATTGACCACACAACATCGTACGAAGATGTTTGTGCGTTTACTTCGACCATGGGATTACCGTGCGCGTTTCGTATGTTTCAGTACATTCAAGCCGGTCTGAATATACCAGTTGAAGAAGTGCATATCTTCTGGCGAACACTCAGATATGACGCACAACAAGAATTTGAAGCACAACGCCAAACATATGATGAGTCGTATAGCATAGAGGAACAACTCTCATGTGTAGGTTTATGGTATGATGATCTGTCTCAGCGGTATGATCCTACGACGATCGAACAAGCGTTCAACGCGTGGAAGCCAATATGGGAGCCCGAGGATGATCACACTGGTTTACAGCCACCAGAGGTGAAGGTGCCTAAGGGTAGGCCCACAACCAAAAAAAGAAGAGGCCAAACACTAGGGACAAGTCCGAGCACGAGCATTTAGGTCTTGGAAACCGTGGCCCGGGCCTACGACGTTCGCAGTCTCAGCGACGCCCGACAGCCCCCGAAAGTACAAGTGATCGTGGGCCGTCAATGCAACACAGTCAATCACAGCGTTTCCCATCTGAGGGAATGAGTCAAACTGGAGAAGGACCGACAATGCAACACAATCCACCTCAACAACCTGCACAATATCCGACATACTGGAGCCCCTGGAAATTCTCGCAGTATTGGAGTGACCTCGATCCGCAATTAGCTAATTATATTATAGGTTACAGGGAGATAGTGGGTGATGGAAACTGTGGGTTTCGAGCTATTGCTGATGCCGTGTACAACGATGAACGCCAATGGAAACAGGTTAGACGTGCATGCTTGGAAGAGCTGGAGGGAAGAAGAGATTGGTGGTTAAATAAAGTTGAGCGTTTGGTACGACAGACAGTACTTTCGACTGAATTGGTTTGGAGACGGTTTCGCACCGACGCCACACTGGATTGAAATTCTAGATCTTGGTGTCATCTTGTGCACTGTATACCACATTGCGCTTATCAGTTTTTCAAAACAATACGATGGTATGGCTAGTGGGTTGGTCGCACGCCGCTACGTGATGATCGGGGGTTAGGTCGTCCAGTGGCAGAGGTCACTATTGCATGTGTCGCTGAGCAGTCTCATTTCATTAGACTCCAAACAGTCGAAAATTGTCCAGTCCCAGTGTTGAATCTGATGTGGCGACGTTGGCATGAGCCCTCAGTTACAGCTTATATTGAGCCGTTTTTACCACGCAATACAGAGTGGTACAGATTGTTTCCCCCAACTGATGGATCAGGACGGTTGATTATAGAAGATTAGAGTTTGTAAAAATTTGTTGAATTCTTGTATGCCATTAATATATTCAAGAAGGTTGTTGTAATGTTTTGCAAGATGAAAGTATTGAAAAAGGACACTTAATTTGTTGAATATTTTGTGTCTCATGTTGGTACAGCGGATTATACTTTATGTAATAAAAGCAAACTCATCGTAGATACAATGCGTTCTAATACTACTGCTGTTAGCGACTCAACGGCCAACAAAGAATTTAGACCACCCAGGATGGCATTGATCTTAAGAAGCACATTTGACACCTTATTTTCCCAAAAAAAGAGTTGTAGAATATATTTCATCCGTTCACAACATCAGGAAGGTTAGCGACTCAACGGCCAACAAAGAATTTTTGCAAGATGAAAGTATTGAAAAAGGACACTTAATTTGTTGAATATTGTAGTGTCTCATGTTGGTACAGCGGATTATACTTTATCTAATAAAAGCAAACTCATCGTAGATACAATGCGTTCTAATACTACTGCTGTTAGCGACTCAACGGCCAACAAAGAATTTAGACCACCCAGGATGGCATTGATCTTAAGAAGCACATTTGACACCTTATTTGTGTCTCATGTTGGTACAGCGGATTATACTTTTGTAATAAAAGCAAACTCATCGTAGATACAATGCGTTCTAATACTACTGCTGTTAGCGACTCAACGGCCAACAAAGAATTTAGACCACCCAGGATGGCATTGATCTTAAGAAGCACATTTGACACCTTATTTTCCCAAAAAAAGAGTTGTAGAATATATTTCATCCGTTCACAACATCAGGAAGGTTAGCGACTCAACGGCCAACAAAGAATTTAGACCACAGGACAAGATGCTGATCCTTACTTGGTCCACCAAGGGTAACTTTTCAAGTATACCTTCGTTCACAACATCAGGAAGGTTACTGATTCTATCCGTCACTAACGATCGAATTTTGGCCCATCTGTGTTTCTAACCACTGGACAAGATGTTGATCCTTACTTGGTCTACCAAGGGTAACTTTTCAAGTATACCTTCGTTCACAACATCAGGAAGGTTACTGATAATGAATGCATTTTGGCCATCAATAATCGTAGGCTGAATACCATACGTATAGTGACTTCATGTTGAGTGGATGCTTTTATCCCATTTTCAGCACTTCAAAAGTAAGATTGCTTTGTCGTCGGAGATTGCTCAAAAAAATGTTTTTTTTCCTAATTAAATGTAATTGTACACATATTTGAAACATATTATCAACACTTCAAAAGCGATTCTATTTTAGAGTTTCATTTCCAATCAACTTTGTTCACGTCATTTCTCATAATGTTACAACTTATTCCACACACACATCATTTTAAGTCTTAAAACAAATAACAGTTCTGATGACTACCAGTACATGAAAGCCAAATGTGGTTGCACTGATCAAGCGGGAGGCGGTCGTCTCCTCGTACTAGCCCTGTAGCGTGAATTTTGTTCCCTACGGTACGCCTCAGCCCTGCTTCGTATTACATCTGGGTCTTCGAAGTCTGAATCATCTTCATACTTCACAAGAATCCTAACTCTTTCCATTATTTCTCCAAGGTCTAAGTAGTTCTGCAACATCATGTGTACGTCCGCATCGGTCAGTATATCGACGATAGAGTCGTTGTACAGATCTTGGTCAATCCTAAGGTAGACAATGGAGAAGACGTTGAGTTGCTGATTATCAAAATGTGATCTGATAATTTGATTTAATGAAGCTGTTAGTTGTTGACACTTCTCGGAGTTCTAATTTCTATATTGATCACTGCCCATCCCGGAGCACGTTGGAACCGTGCCCCATATTCATTGAGTGCGGTGTAATGGTTCACGTGAATTGCAAAGGGAATTGACATCCTAATAAACAAGAATGAATTATTTAAAAACCAAATAAACATAAATTAAAATTACACAACCACACAAGTTAAGCATCAATACATAATGTTTAAAAACAACAACACTAATAAAAACAATACATAACAATACAAACCACACACCACCACCACCACCATACACCATCACCCACCCACCATACTCACCCGCCCCAGCCCCAGCCAGACCACCACCAGCATGTCCTCCCCTGCCATCACCACGCCCTCCCCTCCCATCACCCGGTCCCCTCCCATCATCACCGCGCCCACCATCACCCCCATAACGACGCGCCTGCTCCATGTGCCTACGGTGCATACCCTCCCCTCTAGGCCTAAGGCCTCTGGTGCGACGCCCCGCGATGTACCACTCCATGCCAGCACGAGGCTGGTTAGGGTTCCTGTGACGTGTGGGCGAATCAGGGGGTGGTCGGGACATTAAGCCGGTAGTACTCAAAGGCCATCTCCAGCGTATCAGCCGCCCAGGGGGGGAAACCCGTGGGCCAGCCCGGTTGTTCTCCGGTGCGAGACTCATGATAAGCGGCGCTGTCTCATCCCAATACTGCAGTAAGGTATAAATGTGAAGTTATTATTTAAAAACAATTACAAACAACCAAAAAATTTAACAAGACAAATTATTTACCTGGAGCTGATCCTCTCGTCGTGTACTGGGCCCACCGTCCGCTCCTAGTGGACGCACCTGAACATGAGAAACGCGCTGAAACCACCGGATGTAATCCGGGGCCACGGCCCATGCCATCGACGCCCGCTCCAGAGGAAACCTCCACCTGCTGGGCCCTGTCGTGTTGTCCCACACGGCTGTCCCGTAGTCGTACGTAGCAAGGTACGTCTTCCCATGTCTGGGACGATAATGGCTGTCGGGTCTGATAGGCTGAGGGGGGATAGTCTGCACGTATCCAAACTGGCGCAGACACCGCTCCAGCATATACGGCTCAGCAATATCCAAGAACTGTATGGTGCCATAGTACCGGGAGCGCGCCTGTGATATGAGGGCACCCTCTGCCTCAAATGGCAGCCAAGTAACCTATGTTTCATTTAATGGAAAACAATTAACAAATTAAATAGGAAACAATGTTTGACGATACGTTAAACGTCAACTTTTTATTACTACAATCGCTAAGCAACTCGTACCTCAGTAGAGGACATCGTGTCCAGCCGTCCCCTCACGAAACGTAGCCTCTCATCATCCATCAAATTCCGTGTGTAACGAGGCCACCTCGCCGCCGTCGGGGAGCAACCATCCCAGTCTGAAAGGGGCTGCGGTCTGAACATGGGGAAGTACTCGTAGATCCAGCACTGCGGTGATCATCCGAAAACATTAGCCAAGATAGTCAAGGTGTAACTTTACAATACTTAAGTCGTGAGCTCGCAACCAAGTTCTCACCTGAAACAACGTCAGGCAACCAGCCAGCTGACGTGTATCCGCCCGGGAAGCGATGCCGAGCTGTCGGTACAGGTATGCCAGTGTGCCGGTCCCCCACGCATACAAGTGGACCCTACTAGGGTCACGGATGGCCAGTAGGACGTGGGCATAACACGATCCCCGCCCTTGTCGATGATCAATGAGTGGGACACCAGCCACCAGAGGAAGGCCGTCATCTCCTGAAGTGGGGTAGAGTATGGACCGCCACAAGTATCATGAAGAGCTCGGTAACGTACCTGACTCTTCTCCAGGAACCTACAGTCTATCAGCTCCTGCTGGTCCGCCACGCCAAACAGCCGTACGAAGTGGGGGATGAGAACAGGTAACGGTGGGGCCGCTATACCGAGGCGGGCGCCATCCTCGGGCTGGTACGAAATCGCCATGCCAGTGATGGGGATACCCAAAATGTGGTAGACGTCGTGGAGAGTAATAGTCATCTCTCTGAATGGCATGTGAAAGGAGTTCGTGTCAGGCTGCCATCTCTCCACGAACGCTGAGAGGAGCGCGAGGTCAAAACAACCATGCGCTATGTCGACAAGATGCGCAAGTCCGCTATCCTCGACCGCTGCTACAGACTCTGGGTGCCTCAATGTACTCAGAGTCCACGCCTCCAAATACTTCGTCTTAGGCTTGAAGCTAAGACATCCCTTCTCCTGTTGAATATTTATAATTGAGTTCACACTATGTTAACCATTTCCTAAACAATCTAAAATTTATGGAATCTATTACCAGACGGGAAACATACCACTCCTCGCCACACGTCTAGCGCGACGTGACCACCGAAACTCGGGATCAAACTCGTATCCTGAGGGCCTCCGGGCACTGGAGTCTGCCCAAGCACCAAGCATCAGCAGCCGGCATCTGCGCCAACCCCTCTGCCGGACCATGTACTGGGGACCGGCGACGACGGCGCACCCGTGTGCCCTCATGCTCAGCACCCGGCTCATCTATATCCTCGTCATCAGCGTCAGCCTCGCCATGACGCGCGTCTCCGGTCCCCCTCTGTGGAGGAGTAGGCCAAGAAGGACTATCAGACCTCACGATCAGCGTCCCATCGCCGATCAATGAGTCCAGATCCACACCATGCAGCTGGTCCACCTCCTGCTCCTCCCTCTGCTCCTCCTCCGCATGCTCCTCCTCCTCCCCCCTCATCCAGCTCATACTCCGCCCGCAACCTCTCCTCACGGGCTCGTAGAAACTCAAGCTCCCTACGCTTCCTCGACAAGCTGTAGCGTACTGCGTACGTCTCCTCTCTGTAGCAGCTGCATCAGGTCCGGTCACACGAGGGTGTGATGAGCTCTCGCCTCGGTCAGAAACCGACTTACCCTTACCCAGACCGAACCTACCAAGCAAACCCTTGCCCTTTCCTCCCGCCATCTGTTGTTTACCGTAGAATTTAGTCATACTATTTTTACAGTTAGTCAAGACCGGTCGAGGTTACTCAATACCGGTCATACATGCATCTCAGTAGTTCAACATCAAAAATAAATTCATACAAATCCTGGAACTGATTAAAACACGCATAATAGAGGTATACAATGTAAAAAACGACCAATTATATAACAAAACAGCAAAAAACGAGCCCGAGCGTTCCCGACAGCGCGCGCCCGCGCGCACCGAGAATCACCAGCGCCAGCGCCGCCTCCAGCTCCCGCGCGCCCGCGCCGCCTCCGTTCCCTCCGCGCCCGCGCCGCCTCGTTGCCTCCACGCCCGCGCCCTCTCTTCCTCCGCCCGCGCGCGCGCTCCCATCCACCCCCGCGCCGGCGCGCGCACCATGTTGCCGGCGCCTGCGCCCGCTGTTCTTCCTCCCCCGTTTCCGAATTCGTCTACTGTTTTCTGCTAATTTTGCTACTTTTACTGCTATTCTACGCTAAAAAACTGTAAATTATGACAGAAAAGAACCTGATTTTGCAGATCGTACTAACAGAATGATGACTTGAGCACCGGCTTTCCTCCCGCTACCGCTCCTGCTCCTGCTCCCGCTCCGGTTACCGCTTCTAGAGAGAAGTCAGAGAGAATTCTAGAGAGATAGAGAGTTTTGAGATTTTGAAATTTTGTGGAGAGATAATAGAGGGTAAATGTGTATATATAGGAGAATTTAAGAGTAAGGGCAAAATGGTAAAGTTTTTTGAATTTCCGACTGAACGAAGTGAAAACTCGACTGAACGAACGAGTTCAGCAAAAATTTATACCCACCAGGAAATTAAGACACGCTCTCCCGTTATCTCTTCCTACTTCGTGTGCAACTCTTATCTTCCTCCTAGTAGTAGTATTTGGCGTGGAGAAGTTGTGGATGTTGATTTTTTTAAAAAAATAGAACAACCTTTGAATTGAAACACAATATGCATCATAACTTCAGCGAAAGATCTGATCAAGGCTCTCATATCGGTTCCTATCACATTAAATGAACAAGCCCTGGCCATGGCAGTTTTTTTTTGGGAAATTTCACGATATATCCCCGAGGTTTGAGTGAATTTTACGAGATACCGAGGTTTCATTTTTATTACGAGATACCCCTGAGGTTTCATTTTTTTTACAATATACCCTGAGGTTTCACTTTCATTACGATATACCCTCGAGGTTTCAATTTTATACGAGATGCCCCTCAGTTCAGATTATAATATATTATATTTTTCATATCCTCAGTTTACCCTCGCACCATATACCCCGCAATGACCTCACGGGTTTCTGGTTAAATTTTTTTAAAATTTTAAATATGAACAAATGCCATAAAAATTAAAGATCAATCAAAATTTTAATTTAATATAATAAATATTAATAAAAGTATAAAAAGATTAGAATAATAAAATTTAAGATAAATAGAAATGACTAAACAACAAAAAATAATCTATTTTAAAAACTTATATTGTTACATAATTTAAACGGTGGCTTAAAATCATAATTTTTTGTAACAATTATATTAAGCGCAAGAAATTATAAATAATTTTATTATTATAGATAGAGTTTATTAACAAATATATTATATGATATCAATAATCACAAAAGAAATTATTATATTTTATGATTTTAAGCCACCGCTATATATCTATAAAAACCATAAAATAATGATTTCAAGAGTTTATTTTTTAATTTAAAATAATAATTTTTGATATCAAAAATATAATCATTTCTTTTGTGATTATAGTATAAAAACCATAAAATATAATCATTTCTCTGTGTGTTATTATGATATCGTATAATATATTCGTTAATAAACTCTTACTATAATTGTTTCTTGTATTTAATATAATTATATTGTTATAAAAATTTATGATTTTAAGTCACCGTTTAAATTATGTAACAATATAAGTTTTTTAAATAGATTATTTTTTTGTTTTTTAGTCATTTCTATTTTTTAAATTTTTTATGATTCTAATTTTTTATTTTTTATATATAATTTATTAATGTTTTTAAGTTGAATTAAAATTTTATTGATCTTTTTTTTATGTGCATTAATTTGTTCATATTTTTCATTTTAAAAAATTTGACCATAAACCCGTGAGGTTATTGTGGGGCATATGGTGCGTGGGTAAAATGTGGATATGAAAAATATAATATATCAAAATCTGAACTGAGGGGCATCTCGTATAAAGTTGAAAACTCAGGGTATATCGTAATGAAAGTGAAACCTCAGGGATATATCGTAAAAAAAATGAAACTTCAGGGGTATCTCATAATGAAAATGAAACCTCAGGGGTATCTCGTAAAATTCGCTCAAACCTCGGGGGTATATCGTGAAATTTCCCTTTTTTTTAACTTGCACTCGTCTTAGGATACTGAGGTCCGTCAGATGGAACAACAGCAATGAGTTCGGAATTTGCGGACCCTCTTTCAGAGAGGATAGAAGCTCACAGAATTAGTGTACTGTTTGCATGCATTGATCAGTCCGGCCCGCGGCCCGGTCTGAACCGGCCCGTAAAAAAGCCCGACAGGCCCGAACCCGATTAGGCTTCCGGGCGGGTTTGGACATAAAATCAGGCCCGAATCAAAAACCGGGCCGGGCGCACACATTTTTGAGCCCGTGGGCAAGCCCGCCCGGCCTGATTTTAAATTATTTATTATTTTTTAAAAAATATAAGTTATACATATTGAATTTTTATATAATATATACTAAAATATATACTCCCTTCGTTCATTAATATCTGTCGTTTTAGGATGTGATTCTTGTTCAAAAATATCTGTCATTTTAGCTTTTTGACACACTTCTTTCCACTTTTACCCCTACTATTCAATATAAAAGTAATTATTATATAAATGGAAAAGTAAAAAGTAGGGGCACATACGTCATTGTCTGCAAGTTTCTAAAATGACAGTTATTGTTGAACGGAGGGAGTATAATTTAAATAAATTATATATATAATAAATTAATCTATATTAAAATATATTTTTTTTGAATTTTTTTTTTATAAATATAAGCGGGCCAAGCAACGGCAGAGCCTGGAAAAAACGGACCTAGCCCGACCCGAACATGTAAAAACCGAGCTTGGTTTTCTTAAATAGGCCCGACGGGCCTAATATTTTCCTCTGGCCCGACCAGCCCGAATGATCACCGCTGTGATTCACAGCGCCAATACGCATTCATACATAAACTGCCAGTCTGCCACAACAGTTTATAATTTCTTATGGGACCAAGTGCTGCTGAAGAACGAGCAAAACATCTTGATGAATGGGTCCCCTAAACGTTTCTCCGATGAGTAACAATATCTAAACCGTCTAAATTCAAACCAAGACTAATTGTACACTGCTACATTCATCATAAGATCAGCACAAAATAGCATAACAATATTCCCCGGCTGCTAATGATGTGTGCCTAAGAAAAGCATGGTAAAAGATGGTATGGTTTTTGACTTCCAACACTAGAACACTTCATACTAGTAGATCATTACGGAGCAACCACCTGTCCGAGATATGTCCGAGATATATGACTAATCCTTAATAAAAGCAGGTATGAGAAGTAAGAAAAGCCTCTCTATTATACAAACAAAATTACTATCTCAATCACACTTTTCCTTGTTGACAAAAACAAGCTAGCAGAATCTGAGTGGCTGTTTAGCAGCAAAAGAACAAACAAAAAAAAGGTAACTTCTAAAATTGGCGCCTAGGAGGCCTTGCTTCAGCAACTGTTACTCTTATTGGCCGGCCATCAAGATCCTACAATCAATTCCACAAAGCAATGGTTAATTCACATCTCCTGAATTAAGTTCCACATAACAAAATACAATGTGGATTTTTATATTATATTATAATTACCGCGCCATCCAATGAGTCGATGGCACTGTTGACATCCTTCTCAGAGTTGAAGGTCACAAACCCAAAGCCTCTTGATCTTCCACTTTCCCGGTCATAGATCACCTTGGCTTCCACAACCTCACCCTGCTCGCTGAACAAGCTTTTCAAAGCAAAATCATCAACTCCCCATGAAAGATTTCCTACATGTACCCTGTAGCTATTGTCATAGCTCGATCTTCCCCCACCACCACCGGGAGACCTTGGAGCAAAACCTTCCCTCTTAGGTGGTGGTGGGCCGGCATTCACCCTCAATGGCCTGCCATCAAGCTCCTGTAATCGGTTCAAAGGAATTGATTGGTCATGCAGAACAACAAACAGATTTCATGTAGTAAGCAAATTGAGCAATGAATATAGCCTTCAATTATATAGTACTATCATAAAAAAAAAACAGCCCTAACTTGGGTACATTCCATGTCAAGCATTCATACACCAACAGACCAAACACTCTTTCATATAGAGTATAGAAAGCACATGATACATGTATATCCAGCATAAATGGAGCACATTCATCAGAAAGGAGACACATTATACAACTAAGACTGAAATTTTCTTGTAGAAGGCCTATAAAAAGAAAGCAACATTACATAGCCATTGAATTGCTGTGCAGCTGCTTCTGCTTCCTCGGAACTGGACATGGTCACGAACCCGAAACCCCTGCTCCTCCCAGTCATCTTGTCATATATCACCTGCCAAACAGGAATGATAAACCACTTGACCGCTCAGAATTCAGTATGACGATGTAACTAATACACAAACAATAAAAACAATTGCAAGTTTTCATACAGAAGATACTTTATTGTACTGAAAATAGTATGTTAGTCAGTCAAATAGCCAAACAGAAGGTATTTAACCCAAAATGAATTTCCATTTAGTTCGGTACCAAAAGCTACGCTCTCAATTTGGTTTCAACATAGCCAACAGGGAGCTTTTAAAGCTACAGCACTGGTATTTAACCCAAATGAATTTCCATTTAGTTCGGTACCAAAAGCTACGCTCTCAATTTGGTTTCAACATAGCCTACAGGCAGCTTTTAAAGCTAGAGCATGTACACATTTCTTCGTTCCAGACAAACCTAGACTTTCGCCTCAATTTACATCTCATATTACATGGCCATAAACAAAAACACCACAGCATAAAAATATGAGATACCAGTTCCACTAAGAACAAGAAAATTGACAAACTCAATTATAAGATAACAATATAGGACAGCAGAAAAGAAAAAAAATCACTACCTCAACCATCTCGACGGTTCCGGCGCTCTCGAACAGTCCAGCCAACTGTGCACTGTCAGCACTGAAAGGCAGGTTCCCTACGAAGAGCTTAAGGTCAGCGGAGAATTCAGGAGCCCGGGCGGTATCCTCATCCTCACTACTGAACGTCTCCTCATCCTGCTCCACCTCCGACGAAAAGGCGACGCTTCTAGTGAAACGAGAGGATAGTGGCTCGAACAGCTTACCAGAGAAATGAAGGGAGAGGGACAGAGAGCGGGCACCGACGGAAGCGGAGAACGGGGTGTGAAGAGACGCGTGGATGAAGGATTTAGGTTTGGATAGAGGGAGAGCTTTGGGTGTCAAAGAGGAGACGGAGAAGGATGTTGAAGCAGCCATAGTGATAGTGTGTTGGAGATGAGGAAAGGTAGAGGAGCAGGGTTCTGGGTGAAGAAGATGATAAGGTTAGCTCCCCTCTTTAAACCCTGGTGGATTGGTTGTAGAGGAGAGGGAGGAAGAGAGGGTTGAAAGCGGGAGTGAAGATTGGATATTTATCGTTGGGACAGGGGATAAGATTTTTTCCTTCGGTATGGATTAGGGAACGCATCGTTTTGACTGTCGTACGCGTGGCCAAATTGTGGAGAAGAGGATAGTGATTGAGTGAAAGCCGATTTTTTTCAAAACGGACCAAATTGCCTCGTCTCGTTTGGGTCCGTCCGCGTAGCTGGTGCAAGCACGTCACGCAGCTGTAAGTTCGGCGTTTTTATGTATGGAATAGGATACACGTACCTTCGGCCACCTCAAAGGAAAAATCTAACTCACACTCACCATTGGGGCCCTCTGTTGATTAAATCTTGACATATTGGGCTTGAACTAGTCTCCTCGCTTATCTACTTGTATTGTGATTTCGAATGGGCTTACCACTAAATATGAACAAGTGAGATTAAAATTGTAAACCTAAGATTTGAACAGATCCATAGTGGGTAATCTGATTGGCCCAGAATCTGATTGGCCTATGGGCTAAAGTTCGGAACTATTTTTTTTTCCGGTGAGCATATCATGTCTCTTGCCTCATGACTCATGAGTCATAAGTCATACAAAGCTCACGCACATTTTCAGGTACGGACAAGCTCTAGTGTCAAACCCAGAGCCTCCCGTTTTAAAAAAATATTGAGTAAACTAAAAATATAACGTTGTTGATCAAAGTTCTAGTTCTAGACCATTAAACTTTTTTAAAAAACAACTGATCCAATGGATAATAATGAGTTTGGCACCATACCAAACATCAATATATGGCACCAGAGCCTCCCGTTTCAGATATTATAGCAGGAACAAGTTTATCCGGATAATAAAAGAATGACAATGGATCTACATTCATATACTAATATATTAGCAGGAACAAGTTTAAATTCCTAAGTAACGAGGTAAACCTCAACAGACGTACGTGCACGACTTGGAAGGGAGTTGTGGCAACGTACATTGATCAACGCCTACGTTTTCGCAACTAAAATGTTTTAAACTTGCAAATGTCTTGAATAAGACCAACTATGATACCCTTCAAGTTCAAGTAAAAATGACTATTTCACCATGTCACAATTGCACCCACCTTTTTATGTAATAAAATATCATATGCCGAATGTACGAAACAAATGCACGTGCCCTTATTGCTGATCTTCTAACGTTAACGCGCTTACTATACATCTTTCTAACGTTAATGCCCGTATATTGATTGCAAGTAATCATTCTGATGATAGATGATTAGTATTTCGATTTTTTATTTATGATAATTAAAAAAATCAGACCAAACCTTATGATAAGGCTCTCCCGAGAAATAAAAAAAAGAGATTATGCTAAAAAAATTCGCTCTCGTCCATTTATGCACGATGAATGTATATAACTATCTATTAAGGAACAACAAAAAAATGTATGTAACTATCTATTGATCCTGATGAATATCGAAGATCGAGCAATCGATCTCAACTAATCAAAGTTCATCCATCTAATGACTAACTAATACTAATCAAAATAGTTTTGGAATGGTTAAAACTGTTCTTTTTTCGCTTTCACATGTGGTGAACTGAAGATTAATTAGCTTGATCTAAGCCGATGTACAAGGGCAAGCAAGCACTACCACATGCAAGTGCCTAGCTGAAAACAATAACAAAACACAGCCAGCTTGATACAGTGAACCCTTACCAACTAACCGGGCTTGGCCCTCCAGTACACGATAAGGACAATCCAACCTTAATTAACTTGCTAGCTAACGGGTATTGACTTAATCTTCAGGTTCAGGGGTGATGCTATACAAAGACATTGCATATAGTCTAAGTACACGCACCACCACGATATCTGCTGTTTTGTGTGCACAAAGCACTAGAAATATCTAATCTGATCTATCTAGCATAATAAAATCAAAACACAAGATAGATTCTCGTCTTGTCTTGAACATAGTAGCTGACCGGGGCAAAATAACTGTCTACATTAACCGTGACCTTACCATTTATCACATCCAGGCCAGAGAGTCAGAAACCTGACCAGCTGATGTCAAAATTAGGATCGGGAGCAAGTAAGGAGAGAAAGAAGAAAATGTATTTATTACTCATCTGGAGAGAAAAGTGAGAAAATATACACTCATTTCTATCTCAGATAATATTTGTATGAGAGATACAAAAAGGAGATAGTTGTATAGTACAATGGTAAAATATGTAAATGGAAACTATACATATATACTCTAATACACCCCTTCAAAGTTTACAATTGGTAAACAATTTTAAGCTTTGTCTGTACTACGGAGCAGGCCCATCTAAGGCAGTGTACAACTTCTTTTGTTATGATGTCGGCGATCTAATATGTATTGGACTTGGATTAAACCTTCTTGAAGTTTTTCTTTAGCAAAGTAGCAGTCTAGCTCGATATGTTTAGTTCTCTCATGGGAGACGGTATTGCGAGCTATATGTATGGTTGCACGATTGTCGCAGTGAAGTGGTATGGAGTTGAGGTTAGTAATCCTGATCTCATGGAGTAACCGACTAAGCCATCTTAGTTCACTCGTCACCTGTCTGAGTGCTCTGTATTATGTTCTACAGAAGATATGGTCACCAACACTTTCTTTTCTTTGATTTCCAACTCAATGAGTAGTCTCCCAGCATGATGTAATATCCTAAAATAGAGCACCTCGTGATGGGGCAAGAAGCCTAGTTAGAGTCACCAACATCTTGTAAAGTATAAGAGGAGGAATCATTAAAAAACCAAACTTGATTGTGCCCTTGACATATGCAAGTGTGTGATGTGTTGCCTTTAAATTTTTGTTTTGGGAGTCTGTAGAAATTGGCTGAGATATTGAACACTGTAAGCAAGATATGGTTGTGTTCGTGAGAAATTTGAGTTTTCCCACTAAACATCGGTTGACAGTATGAACCTTTTAAGGGAGTCCAAGAATCCTTGTATAGTTTTTGGTGAACCTGCAAAGGAGAAACAGTCGCACAACAATTTAGCATTTCAAAATCATTTAGTATCTCTTCATATTTTCTTTATGTTATGATGAGACCTCCTTTGGTTTCACGAAATTCCATTCTTGAGAAAAACTTAAGTCTCCCCCAGTCCAATTTTTGCTTAAGAGTGCCAATTATTTCTTATTTTGGTTGTTTCCAACCACCCATAATTTCCTCAACCACATGCCTAGCAAAGTGGGTTTTTGTACCCTATTTTTCTTGATGAAAGAGAGTAGTCATTAAGGGAATGTGTGAAACCAAGTTTGAGAAGGAAGGTTCCTAATTTCCATACCATTGTCAAGATGCTTGTTTCAAGCCATAGAGGGACTTTTATAATTTGCAACCTTGTTCATCATTTTCAACCACAAAACCCTCAAGAACTTTCATGTAAACTTTTTTATGAAGATCTCCATGTAAAAAGGCATTATTCACATCCAGATGGTCTACAACCAAATTCCTTTGATGGCCAATATGATAAGGGCACGGGTTGTAGTTAGTTTGATAACTGGTGAAAGGTTTCTTCATAATCTAACCCATACCTTTGATTGAAACCACAAACAACAAGCCTAGCTTTGAAGTTATCTAGAGTGCCATCGGGTTTCAGCTTTGTTTTATTGACCCGCTTATAGCTTATTGGCTTTTTTCCATTGGGAAGATTAACTATTTTCCAGGTCTTCTTCTTCTCTAACGCTTGGAACTCCTCTTTCATGGTTTTAACCCACCTAGGGTCTGTACTAGCAGTGTTGTGAAGAACTCTGGCATTGTCACTAGTCAAACTTCAAGATAAGATTGTGTTGTTTGGTATGACACATTAGCGTGTTGAAGAAGAGAAGTGGAGGTTATTTGTGTGGTTTTGTTTCCCTAAAGTTTGCTGCACGGAACAATGGAGAAGGGATCCTTGTCACGTGGAGAAGGGGAAGAGCAGATGTAATCTTTAGTTTTACGGGTTGTTTGTGAGTCCTGGTGGATCTCTTTAAAAAAAGTGTCTTGCTGATCAGCTAAAGGCTATTCCTCATCATCAATTAGTTCATGATGAGGGGTTGGTGAAGAAGTAGGTAGGGAGAGCATTGCTTTAATCCAAAAAAATATTCTTCTGGAAGCGTGTCATGGTTTCCGAAAGAAGTATTTCTTGATTCTGGAAACACCTCTCTTGGAAATATTTCTTCCGGAGACATTTCTTCCGGGAGCAGAGTTTGTTTAGAGTACTTGTCAATCTGATTAAAAATTTGGTACTCTTTAGCTCACCCCCCTGAACCCTGAAGTTTTTCTTTCTCCTTGGTGATGTTTTGTCATTGAGGATAGTTCTCTATATCTAAGGCAATGACATCTGCCTCTAAGGGGTCATTGTCATTTTCGTTCCAAAGGTTTTCCCAATCCTTGTCCTTTAGGGGCAATTTTTCTCAAAAAAAATAACGTCTCTACTAACTTTAATGTCTCTAGTGTCTATGTTAAGAACTTTGTAGCCCTTGGTGTAGGTACTGTCTCCTAGGTAAATTAACACACTAGATCTAGGGTCAAGTTTACCACGAGTAGGATTGTGTCGATGACAAAACATAGACAACCGAAAACTTTGATACTCTCATATTGGGGTGGTTTTCCATAGATGGCTTCATAGGTGTGTTGAAGTTGGTGTCCTTTGTAGGAATTTTGTTGATAATGAAAGTAGCATGTTGAAGGGCATAACCTTAATAGTGGTCCTCTAAACCACAATGATAGAGAAGAGCTCTGGTTATGTCCATGATATGACCTTGTTTCCTCTCCACAACCCCTTTTTGTTGGGGTGTGTGAACACAACTTGTCTGATGGATAATTCCCTTTGGCAAAAAAATATTGCATTCCTTCATTAGAACTCCCCAGCTTCTTTGCGTTATCAGGCCTAACAAATTTTATCATCTTGTTGAATTGTCTTTCTACAAGCCTTATGAATTCAATGATTTTAATCATGGCTTCAGATTTAGTTTTCAGAAAAATAACCCAAGTTCCCCTTGTGAAATCATCCATGATGGTTAAGAAATACTTATGGTATGGTGTTAATTAGCATAGGACCCCAAATATCACAATGTATCACATCCAAAGTTGCAATAGGTTTTATTTCAAAATGAGAAAAACCCGATCTCTTACCCTTTGCCTTGAAACAAGTAGTACATGGTAGAATAGTATTATGACTAAAACCTCTTATTACATTCATCTTTGCAAGGTTTTTTGTTGAACTGTGGCCTAACCCATAGTGCCAAAGTAAAGTCTCTTTGTTTGGTTTATCTCTATACACATCATTTTCATCAACAACACACACAAACAATATCATTCTTCTTTCATTCAAATATTTTTGCAAAGTAGATATCTAACAAGTATAGATGTACTCTTTTCCTATTTTAACTTCATCACCCCTTTTCACAATCTTGCAACATGCAAAAATCAGCACTGAAAATTATGGCCTTGCCTAGTCGATCAAGTCGATTAACAAATTTCATCACTGAAAGTAAATTTAACATAAAACTAAGCACAAGCATAACTTCATTGAGATCGGGACTACTACACATCATCACTTCTCCAAGAGTTCTGATTTGTTGCTTATGGTCATTATGTAATATAATGAATCGACTGTCACTGGTTATTCTGCTATTGCATATAAGATGCTTACTTCATGTGATATGTTTTGTGGAACAAGTATCAAGTATCCATCAATTCTTTAATAGCCCATCAGTCATAGTGTGATTCATAGAAAATGTGGTAAGTGTTTAGGATAGAGCATGAGTACCAGAGAAACTGCCAAAAACAGATTATTGTTGACTTGGATATTTCTGTTTCTTTGCTTGGAGAAGACTAATAAGTTTATTGATTTGCTCCAAGCTTAAATTGTGTCACCGGTGGTTGCAAGTTTGGTAATGAATTCTTTGCTTATGCGGTTCTCTTCCAGAGCAGCACCACCCACACTTGTTCTAGTTTGTCTTATTCACTGTTAGGAAACTCGATAATCCACCAGCATTCAGTGCGAGTGTGAACTAATTAGGTGCATTTCGTGCACTTTGGAACATTCTTCTTGTTCCCGCCTGGACCACTTGGTGAAACTTTCTTGCCGGTGAATCTAGGGTTGTTCTTTGGTTTCCCGCGGAAGTATTTGAGATCTTACTTCCAAGAGTGATAGAGTCAGATTTGTTACTGTGTGTCGAATTGGAATTGTCCCTTTGTTTGTCATCCTGTATTACAAAAGAATAGGCCTGTTCGAGACTAGGTAGGGGATTCTTGGGAAGAATTCTTCCTTTATGCTTTTGAAATCTTCAATTAAACTGTCAAGGAACTTCATCAATTGGTCTTGGAATCTTTATTCTACGAATTCCTTTACGGCAATGCAGACACATCGGGCAGTCTTTTGAGCTGCATCAAGCTACTCTCATAGCCTTTTCAGGTTTGTGAAATAAGTACTCACGGAGTTCATCCCCTGTCTCATGGCATTTATTTCATGTTGGATCCCAAAGATCTTCAGTTTGTTGGCAACATCTAACCTATTGCACATATTATCCCAGATCATACTCGTTGTCTCACAATAAAAGAGAGAATAACAAATATTCTTCTTCAAAGAATTTAGTACCCAACTCATGACTGTACGGGGTAAAACCTAACGGCAAATGTACTGATCGATGATATCAAGTTTTCCTAGAAGTATCCCTCTAGGTTATAGAACCAACGGAGGCGGTGTCTAGATTAAGTCTCTATCCTATTCTAACTAATAACTAATTAATGAAATCAAATAACAAGAAAATTTGGGGTTTTGTTTTACAAAAAATAAATAAGGTAAAATAAAAATAGTAAAAAGATGATCTTCTTAGCCATTCTAAACAAAGAATCTTGGTTTACTGTTTCCCCTAGTTCTTCAATTCACTTCTTGAGTGTTTTCCTAATTTTGGATTGCAACCTCAGATATAAATTAATCTAAAACTAGTCTCCCACAAGATAGATTCTTACTAGCAATTCCTAAATTCTAACTCTCGTTACGAATTTACTAATTAACTAGTAGAGTTCAAGTCTCATCTGGTTTGTAGTCAGCTAATATCGAGGAATTATCGTCTCAAGTTTCACTAGTAGTATTCCTATGGTCTAATGAATGTCGCAGTTCTCACTTATAAGTAGACAAACCAAATAAGCTCAAGCAATTATCAATCACAAGAGAATTCAAAATTAAACAAGGAATAAAACTACAATCTGTATAGAATTAATATTCATCACATCAGGAAGAAGAAATCATAAACTAAGGTTCCATAATAAACCAAAATTCAACTAACTACTCAAACATAGTAGAAACTGATACAACAAAAAGAGGAAGGAAAACACCATCAAATCTGCATTGAAGAACTGATGTAAAAATCCCGTCTTGCTCTACTCCGGTCTACCATGAATTGCTGTGTCTAGGGTTTGAAATATGCCAAACTGGAGATGATAGAATATGATCTACTTTTTTTGACATTTTATGATTTTATACTTTGTTCTACTCCTGCTTTAATGAAACATTGCGTACGCTGATTCAGGGGCTTAGTGCGGGAGTGTATCCTAGTTTATATACCCGGACCACTCACGAAGTTCTGTTCGCGCGAGAGAAAAAGATCTAGTTCGGGTATTCTTCCAATACACAAACCCAGACCATATGCTAAATTAGGTAGTACGGTATGCTCCTGTGTGGTCCGGGTTTGTAAATCCGAACACATACCCGGCCACTCAAGAATCTTTACAGAAAAATCTCTCGGGGATGGTCCGAGTCTACAGGTCCGGGCAAAGACTCAGACCACTCCTAAAATTCACCACAAAGCTTGTTTTTGCTCCGATTTGATCCTGTATTGATCCTTAAACTCTTAGCACGTGTTCCTAGGCCTTCTCTTCAGCGTTTTTCACCTATTTGAGCACAAAAACCACAAGTGAGGGAAGTAATTCACAATATAACATAAATCAACAGATAAGTAAGGGAATTTAGCACCTAATCCACTAAAATAATAATCAAGTTTAAACATAGAAATATAGAAAAATTTTGAACTTATCAATGACCGTGTTATTTGGCCCCTCCCATAGCAGATACCTCTTTGAAGTTATCTCTGGCTCGCAACTGTCCCGGTGACGAGGCTGATTTTGTTCTTTCCCTTTAGAGCAATTGTCGCAGCTCTTTTCCATGTATTGAACCGGTGCCGTTAAATTTAGGTATTGTGAATGGTCCGATGGGTGTAGATAACATGTCGTCTGAATACTCAACTTCGTTCTTCTTCTCCATTTCCACTAATTTTGGTTTCCTCTCTCATTTTGCGACATCTTCGATCCTAACGGAAGTAGCCAGAGCAATCCGATCTTGAATTGCTCGATACCACGTCAAAATTAAGGATCGGGATCAAGGAATGAGAGAATGGAGAAAATGTCATTGTTTATTACTCATCTGAAGAGAAAGTGAGGAAACCACACTCAGTTCCATCTCAAGATAATATTTTATAAGAGATACAAAATGGAGGTAGCTGTATATATATATAGCTAGGTACAACGGTAAAATATGTAAATGAAAACTATACATATGTACTCTAATAGCTAACCACCCATGTTTAGCTTGGAACCCAGATGATCCATCATATTTCTTCGGAGGCACATACACTTTCAGGCTTTTGGCTACTACTAGCTAAGTTACCGTTGCAGTCTCAATCTAACTAATTTTTTTTTGTTAAGATTCGTAGAGGAAAGGAGTTGTTAGTATAGTGCAACGAACATGGACAATTGGGGAAGTTATAATATTTATAGGGATCACTGCGTACATATATATAACACATTCATATATTTGTTTTTATTATATAATTGTATATAGGTATACATACTCAAAATAAGTGGTAGAGCTAGGATTTCTCCAAAGGGGCTGATTTTTTTTTCAAAATTCTAATAATTATATTTCTAAATATAAAATTTAAAAATCACTTAAGTTTTCAAAAATAAACGTTAATATATACAAAATAAACGTAAATTAATATAAATTATTACATTGATATAAAAGAAATTATTAATAGAATATCATTTAAATTATACTCCAGCTAATATATACAAAATTTCTATAAATGACATATTAATTATTTTACATTTCAAAACAAACCAATTTTTTTAAAATACAAATATTAAGAGTTTTTTTACCTCATATACGACGCTGAATACTTTTTAGGGAAAATTCACAATATACCCCTATTTTCTTTCATAATTCACAATATACCCCTTTTTTTAAACTTTGTCACAAGATACCCCTGTTTTCTTTGCTAATTCACAAAATGCCCCTTTTAAAAACAACGTGAAATATTCTGTTAACCTCCCTGGAAAATGACTATTTTGCCCCTGACCTGTTTTTTTTTTTTGAAAAATTTGCGGTTTTTTTAGCTACTTTTTTTTGAAAATTTTTAAATTTATAATATAAATACCCCTATTTAAGTTTGTTGTTCACGAAATACCCTTGTTTATGTTTTGAAGTTCACAAGATACCCCTGTTTATGGTTTGTAGTTCACGAAATACCCTTATCACCCTGATGCCCTGGTAAAGCATCGTCTAGTTTTCTCTTGTTTTCAAGTGCCTTCAGCCTCTGCATAATCCCAGGACAAATGTTGTTTGCATTCCAGTTCTCTGAGGTTTCTTGTCTCTTGGAATGTCTCACCAATAGCTGAGTACGAATCCCTGTTATTTACAATTAGACACAATTATAATATATGACCAGAGACAAACTAGTATAGCATGGATTATTTACATAGTTAGGTAAATACCTTCAAGTAAAGAGTAGATTGATTTAGTCCTGTGGACAAACAATAATGTCACCGGCATTGGGTTTAAAATGGCTACCTCTTGGTCGAACTCGGTAGCGGGACCAGAACTTTTGTTTAGGGGGGCAAAAAAAAATTTGACATTATTGTTCTTTAAAACATTATGTTATTTTGTATTTTTAAAAATATTATAAGAGCATTTTGCAATTTTTCAAAAGTTTCGGGGGGGGGGGGGGGGGCATTAGGGAGATGGATTTTGGTGCATTCAACTATCTGAGTGATATCCCATTAGAGTGCTTGGCACAACACAAGTTTGACCAGGGGCGGACATAGGGTTGGCAAAACGGGTTGGCGGGTCGGGTTGAGCTTAACCAGAACACGACACGATTAATAAACGGGTTGACACGAACACGACCCATTTAGTTAATCGGGTCATGTACATCAACCCGAACACGAATATACTTCAACCCGACCCGACCCGTTTGACACGATTAGTTTTTCGTGTCAACCCGATTAACCTAGTAAAACTTGACTAATCTGATATTGATGTGTGGCTATTCTCTAAATTCAAAATTTAAAATCCAAATATGGTTTGGATTTTGACGTATTATTTTTCCTTGCCATAAAGATTAAAGAGCACTATTACAACAATATAATTTAAAATTCAATGGGTTGAGTAAAAAAATTAAAATTCAATGGGAATTGGGATGTCATCATGTGCCGATTTGGGTGTTTTGGCTGTGTGGTTGGATAAAAGATGAGAGTAGGTGCTGTAATTTTAATCGGTAATGGGTTTGGATATATATATATATTTTCAACTTAAAAGTTAAACGGGTTGGTGGGTTACACTAGTTCGACCCGAACCTGACCCGATTATTAAACGGGTTAACCCGGACACGACCCGTTTATTTAATGTGTCAAATTATAAAACTAAACCCGCAAATTTCGTGTCGGGTTCGTGTTGGTCAAACGGGTCGTGTTGAAATTGCCAGCCCTAGGCGGACACAAAGGGGTGAAGCCCCCCCCCCCCCAAACTTTTTGAACATTGCAAAATGCTCTTATATATTTTTGAAAAATAAAAATAACATAATGTTTTAAAGAACAATAGTGTCAAAAAAAAATTTGCCCCCCTAAACAAAAGTTCTGGTCCGCTACTGAGTTCGACCAAGAGGTAGCCTTTTTAAACCCAATGCCTGTGACATTATTGTTTGTCCACATGACTAAATCAATCTACTCTTTACTTGAAGGTATTTACCTAACTATGTAAATAATCCATGCTATACTAGTTTGTCTCGGGTCATATATTATAATTGTGTCTAATTGTGAATGACATGGATTCGTACTCAGCTATTGGTGAGACATTCCGAGAGACAAGAAATAGGGATGTCAATCTTGACCCGAACCCGAAACCCGACCTGAAACCGACCCGTAAAAAGCCGGGTTCGGGTTGAGATTTTTGACCTGAAAAGATTTTCGGGTCGGGTTCGGGTTGGGTCACTAAAACCCGCTCCGGGTTCGGGTTGAACCCGCCAACCCGTAACCCGAAAAAATTTAATAAAAAAATAGAAAATATGTTATATTTAATGACTAAATTAATGTTTAATGATTTATTTATGACTCAAATAAATATTTAATCAGTAATTTATGATTAAATATAGTACATCATAATTAATTAATAATAAAATATTATATTTATTTATTGTATAATGCTAAATTTTAAAAATAAAAGATTTTTTTAAAAAAACGGGTCAGGTTCGGGTTGAAGAAATAAACCCGTTCCGGTTCGGGTTGACCTAAACTATTTTCGAGTCGGGTTCGGGTTGAGCTCAACCCGACCCGAAACCCGATTTTGACACCCCTAACAAGAAACCTCAGAGAACTGGAATGCAAACACACATTTTCCTGGGATTATGAAGAGACTGAAGGCACTTGAAAAACAAGAGAAAACTAGGCGATGCTTTACCAGGGCATCAGGGTGATAAGGGTATTTTGTGAACTACAAAACATAAACAGGGGTATCCTGTGAACTTCAAAACATAAACAAGGGTATTTCATGAACAACAAACTTAAATAGGTATATTATAAAATTTAAAATTTTTCAAAAAAAAAGTAGCCAAAAAACTGCAAATTTTTCAAAAAAAAAACTGGTTAGGGGCAAAATAGCCATTTTCTAGGGGGGTTAACGGAATATTTGACGCCATTTTTAAAAACGGGCATTTTGTGAATTAGCAAAGAAACAGGGATATCTTGTGACAAAGTTTCAAAAAAGGGGTATAGTGTGAATTACGAAAGAAAACAGGGGTATATTGTGAATTTTCCCTACTTTTTATAATATAAACTAAAAAAGTGGCATATTAACAGTAAATATTATTTAAATGATCTTAAGATGATATTTAAAAATATTGATAACAAAATAAAATATATTAAAGTAAAATAAACTTACAATCAAGAGAATGCACGTGTTATATCTATGCCAATAAGAAAATCCCTCTTACGGCGTTCCTGACTCTATACACATCTACTAAATGTATTATGTTAGTCAACAATAACTGTACTTGAGTCGAAGCAACTACTCCCGATAGAGTATTAAAGCATATCCTAACTTTAAGGGCTTTCATTAAACAATCTGGAGCAGGGGTTGATACATTACTATAGTTAATATGCACTGCAGGTATTATAACAACTAACTATACAGTGTATCTGGAAGTCAAAGTTTCCAAGTCAAGCCAGAAACAAAAGGAGGTTAATGCACACAGCAGGTCAGTTTCTATATGATCAGCAAAGCGTATACAATATGGATTATAAACCCCTGAGTGGGGTATGCCTATATGGTTATGTTGTCTTGCGATCGATGACATTCTGATTTTTCTATTAGTTCAGTTAGGAAAGTCAGCGATGCTTGATTTGATGATGCCTTTAGCTATAGATAGGTGAAAGCAACCGCGAACATAATAATAATATGGTTCATGTACTGCATAATTGTTTCATCTCTTATAGAAAACCACCACATCCATTTCATTCATAAACAAGATATAGACAAAGAGCCCGTTCGATCAGTAAATCGCAGGTATTGCTGCGTTTTGTTTAAGGCGACTGTGGTTAAACATATACATCCGGACATGTGTACTTTTTGAGGTCTGGTCAAATTGACAGCCAATTAGAAAGAAACATGTGTCCTCAAAAGTAGCTTAATGGCCGGAAAGCGGTAATCGAACGGGACCAAAGAAACTAACACAAACCGTAAAATTACAAAAAAATTGACATTTACCAACGGACAATTTCCGTAGGTAAAGCCCAAAATCCATTGGTATAGTACCAATTTACCTACTCCAACGGAATATTTTCCGTTGGCATTAGTACCGTGGGGATAACTCTATACCCACAGTTTTTTTTGTCGTTGGAGCAACTTGAAATGTCTATACCAACAGATTTTTCTGTTAGTAATGGTATTCCATTGACTGAATTCAATCTAGCTATAACAATGATATTTCTGTTGGGATAGGTAGATGTTACACCCTTAAGTTGTACTTATAGCCACGGTTATTTCTGTTGGCAGAGGTCATTGTTATTCGAATCAATACCGACAGATTTATCTGTTGGTATAGATTCCATTAGTATAAACTATTTCAAATATCCTTTACATGCCCCTGGATTCCAATCGTTTGAATTTGTATAGTAATAATATCACAATTGTGACAGATAAAAGATTTGCATCTTTAACCTCAATGAATCACATTAACATATATAGATTCCAAAAGTAAGTTGTTTTCACTACAATATTACAATCAGTTACAATCATACATAGGCTAAATGTTGGCCAAAAGTTTAACCCTTCCCAACAATGCAAAACATCCAAAAAGTACTTTATTCATTCACCAAATTAACCAACCTCAAAACCCCAATAACTACCTACCCACATACCCTAACTACTAATCCCACCCCACTCCACCATATAGTTTGCCTTAGCAGATTAACAGCTACCCAACAAATAAAGAAAAACTTTGGCCAACACATAAAACGCTATCCAGATTGCCAAATAAACCGATATTGGATACTGTTAGAGCAAAATTTGGTCGGGGTTTAGACTTGCTCCTCGATTTTTCTTGAGTTTGATATTGGTTGATTTAAGTACAGAAACGAAAGACGAGAGAAGAGAACACAAGTGATTTACATGGTTCGATCGAAGAGACATAGTCCACGTGGGTTCGATAGAAGTTTCACTATATGAGAGAGATACAGAGATAGAGAGAAATTGAGAGCTTTTTTCAGATTACAGAACCTAATTTTCTAATGAGACTCAAAACATTATTTATAGAGTCAATCGAAGGCACGGTCTCTAGGGTTGATGCCAACGATAAGATTTGTCAACATCTATCTTTTGTTGATTATCCGATAGAGAATCTTGAAGAATCGGCGAGACTGTTAAAACCGAGAAGATCCCTCATGAGAGGAGATCTTCAAGTTGAAAAGAATCCCGGTAAATCTTGATGATAACATTTGACAGCATCCAAACTGACTTAGCCCTGAATAGACCTCCACCCGTTTGTGGGCTAGGAGCCGGGCCGATTCTGATTCAAACCAGCTTAACTATACTCGGTTTGTGATTCTTCGTGAACTTGAAGATTTGAGCTGATTGGCCCGTGGTAGGACTAATGAAACTGCGTAGACGATTGGCCACTGACCTGGAGGCTCAGGAACGCCAGCCCGGGCCACTCGATCCAAACAATCCAAAGGCAAGGAAGCAAGCAAACGTGTTAGCCAGAACATGAAAAAATAGCTTGGATTTTTCCCTCTAACACTAGTCCCAACGTTTTATTTTGCGGAGTCATGAGGAAAACAAAACTTATCCTAAGTTTTTCTTTAAATTTGTCATCTAGAATAATGTATTACATATATAATACTTTTTAAAAATGAAGAAAGCAGTGGGAAAAGCTAAATTACCGTGGTATCCACTAGTCCCGCAAGTCACGTTGCCGGTTGAAGAATAGTGAGAAGCGCGCCCTCCTATGTGACGTGGTATAGAAGGCGGAAGGTTGATGTTCGAGTGATCATCTGATATGGTGCAATGCTGTAGACTATCGTGTCAAGATGGGATATTTTGAGGATGTTATCGGCTTCTGGGTGCTTCACTCTAACACAGGAGGCACAAGGGCAAAAAGCACTTGAGTGCGAGAAAAAGTGCACGCTAGAGAGTCCACGCGGCAGTGTATGATTTGTCATGGCTGGAATGGGAAGAGACAATCACACAGAGATTGCAATGGCTGTAGTCATGCTTATAAAGCAGTAACATAGGAGAGAGAAACTTATGCTTCCAAAACTTTCAAATTCTTGCTTCCTGCTTCCTCTCCTTCTTCGTGCCACTATTCTATTCTATACTCCCACTTTTTAAAACTTTCTCTTCAACTCTCAACAACAGTGGTGGGATCTTCAAGCAATTCCTCTAACTCCACCGCCGCCTCCACTATTGCGCAAGCTTCCGCAAGGCGCACCACCAGAGCCACTATCGTTGGTTTATCTTTTGTGTCAAGAATCATCAGTCTCGTTGTCATTGCGGCTTATGAAGAAGTGTGGGTCATTGCATTTGAGCCGGAGATGACGACAGTGGCCGACATCCACAAAAATCGTAACATGCCAACCTGGTTGCCAAGAGGCGGGCTTTGCTTGTGGGGAACGCCGAGAGCGTGAACCCTGGGTGCTTAGGTTCAACGATGAACTTATAAAGGATGGAGGAAGTCCTCAATGAAGTTTTAGCACCGGCCATAGCCGAGTTCCTGTTGCCAGACTTCGGGGCGCAAAACACAAACCACTTCGTTGACGGGTTTGTGGTATTCAAAGACCAAGTGAAGGGGCGATTGACCTTCCCGGTCCATCCCTTCCTGGTAGACTTGCTATCCCGGGTGGAGGCCAGTTTGATCGATGTCCACCCCCACCTTATCGAGACTATGTCCTCTTCTTCCCGCTGCCGGAGAACGGGAGCATCGAGCCATAGGCAGAGAATTTCGTTTTGCTGTGGTCGATAAGGTACGCAGCCAATGGCCAGGCCTACTTTGTGGTCTCCTGGAAAAACTAGGAATCGATGAAGCTAGGCTCAATGATCGAGAACTAGCGCTGCTGCTAGTTCGTCGTGAAACCTTGACTGTCATATTCCTAGGTGCCTGAGAGGCGCCGACTTACAAACTCCGCACCCGACTAAAAGTGAAGGGCGAGGGAATCTAGCCCGAGGAGTTCAAGAAGCAACTCCTCAGTTTTAAGAACCACACCACCCTATAAATAAGGGGCAAACTGGGAAGACTTCCTCACGGCCAACCTACACCGGCTACTAGAGAACATGATGGTAAGTGCTACACCCTTAAGTATAATTCGTAAGTACGCTAAATTCTGCCTCAACTACCACTAACTTGAGTTGTACCTGCGAAATTAGTCAGGGGCCAACTTTCCCTTGGCCACAGGCACTACTAGAAATCACCTTATTAGGGGGATGAACTGATTTCCATCGCTAATTGGCAGTGGATTAGAGATGGAATAACGACTGACTACAAAAGTCATTTTGCGACGGAAAGGCAACAAAATGGCGATGGATTTTGGGCGGGTGAGATGGCGCCAAATTTTCTGGCTCTGGCGCCAGTCTTAGTGACAGGTTTTCCGTTGCTAATTTAGCAAAGGACGCCGGTCGGTTACCGGTTCCGTCCTGATTTAAAAAGAAAAGGTAGTGACGGGAACGGTATGTCACCAAGTTTAACTAGAACGACATCGTTTAAATCTTTTTTAGCGACGAGTTGGCGATGTAATTGTTCATCGCTAACGACGTGTGTGACACTTTTCCTTTTCTTCCTCTTTCTCTTCATTCTCTTCTTTTTCCTCGTGATAACTGGTGCTCTCTGTGACTAGAGTCCATCGATTCAGATGTTTGGCGAACGATTCCGGCCACTGCACACGTACCAGAGTTGACTACAACCACTAGCTATGTTTAGACACCGGTTATGTTCATTATATGTGCAAGGTAAGCTCTTAAACCCTAAATGCATGGTTCCAAAAATCAGATTTTGGATTTCTAAAATTATATGTGTTTGGTTGGTAATTGCTGCTTTGAATTACTAGTAACTGATATGTTGATGTTTTAAGTTAATCTAGGGTTACAATAATGTAAAACCGAATTCAAAATGTTTAATTAGATAAATTGATTGATTAATTGTGTATGTATGTAGTCCTCAATGACTTAGATTTCTTAGGGTTGATGGAACTTTAATCATATTTTTTTACTTTCGGGTGAATTACTCTAGCTCTCTGTGGGTGGGCCCAATTCTTGAAATATTCGATTCGGTTGACATGATGCGTGTTTCAAAGTTGGTTGTTGGATTGGCAACCGCTCTTGGTTTAGAACTATATGTGCTCGTGGTGCCTCATTATTGATGGCTTATTTAGGGATTTGGGGTTGTTCGGGACTTTGCTCATTTACAGGGTAGTAGCCTAGTAGGTATATTGTAAACCCTTGTGTTTTGAGTTTTTCATGAGCTGTCTGAACTCATTGTTGTCCTAAGCCTGAACATTCCATTTGCGGAGTGCAATAAAACAAATTATATCTTAATGGCTTCTGTTTATGTAGATCAGTGCATCATGTGCAAATTGAAAACAAATGGAAATGTATGTAACTGAAAGTTAAACTAGTAGGCTAAAGAATAGGTGTGTAATACACGACAATGTTGTGATGCCTTGTAATAGTTCTCCTAAAGTTACTGGATTTGGTGGGTGTTATACCCAACATTTTGACCCCCAGAAAAGTGTACTTCAAGACACAGGTACTATAAAGGGTAACTTGGTCAAAGGTTACAAAATCCAGGGTTGATTAGCACGTTTTAGGACATTAGTGACAGCTTGGTCACCACAAGGGGCATTTTGTAATTTTTAGGGCTTCTAAGCCATCTTGTAAGCTTTATCTCTCCTCTAAAATTACCCACAAAACTCATTTTCTAACTCTCATTGCTACCACAATCATCAAGTAGCCACAAAATCACCATCAAAACATGAAAAACACCACAAACCACCAGTAGTCAAAAGCTCGGGTCGAATTCAACCCGGATTGGGTATCAACGAGGCTTCTGAGGAATCCCAATGTGAAGGATCATCTTGAATCCGAAGGTACAACAAGTAGAAATTCAGATTTTCAAACTCAATTCTAATTTAACCCTTAGGACATTGGTGACATTGTTATACCCACTGTCTATGGTCTCAGACTTTTCAAAATTTTCGTTTTCTGCAATTTTGACTATTCTGTACAATTAGGTTAACTAGGGTCAATGGGTTCAGACATTAGGTTTGTGGCCACGGACACAATTAAAATTTGACCAAATTCGGCTTCTGAAACCCTAGTTTAGGTAATTTTAATTTTCACTTTTCAATTCAGTAAAAAAATGTTAAGAAAAATCAGACACCTACGCACTTCAGTTAAACCAACTTCGTAATAAGTCGTAAATAACATAAGTAGAGGAAAAATGATTTAGAAGGGTAGTGAAAGTAAATTGAACCCGAAAAATTTGAATACCAAGCCCTAGAACACGAACTCTACCTTTCCTAATTTATTGTAGGTTAATATTAGGTGGCGACTCGTAATAGGTTCCAGTGAGCTAGCTTAGGTTTTAATAATTAATGTTTTATAACATAATTATTAACCATAAGTTATAAGTGGACCTAGAACCCGACCAGATCCTAATCAAACCCGAATCAACATAAGATAGTAGTTCAAAACCGAGGCTCACAGAATGGCGACTCTTCTGGGGACTTGTAATCTTAATTTTAATTCTTTTAATTTTAAGATAAGAGGGCTTAACTCGAAATTGTTTATTTACGATTTTTATTATGTTGTTTGTTTACTTTCATGCGCACTTTAAATTTCTACACTTACACATCATACGAGAGCGAGGGTCCACACAAACTAATCTTACCCCGAAACCCGTACTAGGCGCCCTGCCAGGGACTCACACCTTTCTTAGGTAATGTGAATAAGTGGGAGAAAAGAGGAGGATGTCGTCTAACCACATCCCTTTAATACCCAGGCTTCGGCCCTAAGCATTTTCGTGGCAGTACCCTTACCAAGCCCAATGTTTGGTCAGTCAAAGAGCCGACTGTAGACGCACACCTTACGGTGATGTGAAAAAAAGTGGGGAATTCCAAAGAGAATAGCGTGCAAGCCCTATTCCTTTGTGATTTCCTGGGCCCAAGCCCCAAGCACCTCTCTAGATCGATCCCTACCCAGCTTGATTTAAGCCTCTAGTAAGGACATGTTGAACTTGTGTGAAAGCCTTGTTTGCTCGATCGGATCATTACCGGCCCTAGAAATTGATAGGTGGTGTACCTTACACCTAATTCAGCCCAACCCGAAATTTGTGGCTTAATTGTTCACGGCCCAAAGGCCCTGCTTGGTTTAAACAACTGAGTAATTTGTTTAGGTTTTGGCCCAAAAGCCTAGATTTAGGTGAATTCCCTTTCGATCCAATCTGAATTTTCCATTTAGTTCTAAGCCCATGAAAAGAAATCCACCTAAACTTGAAGTAATCCACAAGACTTGAAAATCAATAGAGCCTTTTGATAAGCCTCAGACTTATCATGTTTTAGAGATATAATTATAAGATTATTAGCCAAATTAGGGTTAGAAAAATTAATATTTGTGTTATATTATGTATAAAATTTATTATATATGTTCAGGCTTATGTTTCTATGTTTTTATACAAGGATAGCTTCTGACCAAGCAATGCCGGACATAATGCCGGATGGTTGATGCACGGCACAAGTATGGAGCAGAAAGGAAATAATGTCGGGCATAGTGTCGGGTACTACTTATCCGGCACAAGTGAAAAGTCGTCACCATTCGCCAAAAGATAGCAGTTATTGACCGTTGACAACTCAACCGATGCCTGGTATGGCCGGACATTCCCTGTCCGGCACATGCATCGTTTCGCTCCAACTTGGCGGTTTCGACCGTTAAATGGTTGGCACGTGTTTTATTATGTGTCAGGGTACTTCTTACCCGACATTACATCAGGCACACAGAGAAAATGGAGTCTATAAATAGGCCGTGATCCTACTCATTTCTCTACACTTCAACACCCCCATACAATCCATTCACAACTCCAATTCCGCCTCCATTCCATGTGTTGGTGTCCAAGGAAGTTCTACCCGATCATCCACGCGAAGAGAAGGAATCTCCATTGGGTTAACGTTATGGCCATTTCCTTATTCGTCTTATGTTTTCTTCGTGCATTTGGTGTAGATAGTTGAGTGGGAATTCTTTGTCTTCTTTGGTTAGGAATGGTTTTCCTTGTAAGACTCTTTTATGATTATCAATAAAAGTTGGTGAGTTTCAACTAGGGTTTGGTTCTAGTGTAAGAAGGATAAAGTCGCTACTTGTTCTTCATTATCTTCAAAATTCTACTAGAATTGTTAAGGGATCTTAGTGGTCTAAAACTTTATTGTTCTATGGATGGGCAATAAGATCTAAGATTGGAATTAACCTATTTCTATTCTCCTCTTTCTTGTTTGTTTCTTGCAAGAGATTTGCTGGATTCGAAAATGGTCTGAGAGCGTTAAATCGATCTTGACATTTTGAACATGCCGGGTGACATGTCGGATATCTGATGTCCGGCACATTCAAAGTTCTTGAAGGTGTCGTGCATCTTTTGTCCGACAACCTATCCGGCACGTTCAAAAGTTGGTTAATTCGAAACTTGTCTACTTGGTTTTTGTGATCATATTTGTTCTTATGTTGAGTATCATCCCGAATCAAAGATATTTCATTGTATATACCACTTAGTTAGGATTCTTAGTTAGATTATTTAGTTTAGAATTGATATTTACTTTCCCCCCTTGTTTTAGAATAGGCTATTACTAGGAATAGGACTGATTTTCTATTAAGTCCCTGGGTTCGATACTCTCGGTCGTAATATATTCACACTGTACTCCGACCGGGATTTTTGCTACCCGTATAGAGTTGTAGGGTTTATTTTTATTCTTTTCCATTCTTTTATTATTTCATTCTTTTTGTACATAGTTTTACCCTAACAATTATTCTGTTAGCACCTTTCCATCAAAAACTTTTTCGGCCCAACGGTCCATTCTAGTGTAGGTAAACTTTTTGTTCAGGCTCTGACCCAAAATTTAGATCCAGGTGTCATCTTTTTAGGCGTAATCAGAACCATTTATTTAGGTTTCGGCCCATAATATAATACTTTTGAATTGAAGATAGTTAGCATAACTCATTCATTCTAGTTTCTGGCCCGAAGGCCCAACAAGAACTTCAAACAAATCTTGGACTTTAAAGTTTCACTCTCGGCCCAGTGGCGCCTTCATACTTCATACAATTTCCTTCAGCCCGTGTGCCTCACTTTCAGATTTAGGGTATTCAGGCCCATAAACCTAGATGCGGTTCAGAAATCGTTCTGGCTCATGTGCCTCATTTTTAGCCTAAGCACTTTCCAGCCCAAGTGCCACACTCTCAAAACATTCTGGCCCAAGCGCTATATTCTCAAAATGTTCTGGCCCAAGTGTCGCATTTTTAAAGCGTTCCGGCCCAATGTTCCACACTTACAACTCTAAATATTCAGGCACGAGTGCTTATCCTTATCTCAAATAACATTCCGGCCCAAGCGTCAAGTCATAGTCCAGAAATCATTTCAGCCCAAGCGCCACATTCTCAAAGTTTTATGGCCCAAATACCACAATCATTACTAATAACATTTCGGCCAAAGTGCCAATTCACAGCTTATGAATCATTCAGACCCATGTGTCTTGCTTTCAATTCATTCAGGCCCAAGGGCCTATCCACACACATTTTGGTCCTAGTGTCACAAAGCATACAGGCCCAAGTGCGTACCTTCATTCATGAAACCATTTCTGGCCCAAGAGCCTCGTCTTTGGTCAATAAGTCCCTTTGGTAGTCTAGAAGTTATCCCTGCATCCTAGTTGGTGGGCAGTGGCAATAAGTCCCCATAGTATACCAACTAGGAGCGTTAGGTTCCCGACATCTTAGATGCTTGGTGTATTTCCTTCACTTTTAGATTCCAGACACCTTAGATGCTCGGCATATTTCTTTCACTTTTAGGTTCCCGACACCTTAGATGCTCTGCGTACTTCATTCACTTTAGGTTCCTGACACCTTACATGCTCGGTGTATTTCTTTCACTTACAGGTTCCCGATACCTTAGATGCTCGACATAGTTTAGTTTTTTCAGGTTTCCAACACCTTAGATGTTTGGCTTACTTTATTCTTTTTCAGCTTTCCGACACCTTAGATGCTTCACTTAGTTCATTCATTTCAGGTTTCCGACACCTTAGATGTTCGGCTTAGTTCATTCATTTTCAGGTTCCAACGCCTTAGATGCTCGGCTAAGTTCATACATTTTTAGGTTTCTGAAACCTTAGATGCTTGAATTAGTTCATTCACTTTCAGGTTTCTGAAACCTTAGATGCTCGGCTAGTTCATTCATTTTCAGGTTTCTGACACCTTAGATGCTCAGCTTATTTCATTCATTTTCAGGTTCCCGACACCTTAGATGATCGGCGTAGTTTAGTTTTAGGTTCTCGACACCTTAGGTGCTCGGCTTAGCTTATTCTTTTTCAGGTTTATGACACCTTAGATTACTCTTTTACAGGTTTCCAACACCTTAGATGCTCGACATAGTTTAGCTTTTACAGGTTCCCGACTCTCTTAGTTCAACTCGTTTTATGTAGTTGGCGCCTTAGAATAGCCCAACAAACTTATACTTCTCTTTTAGGTAGTCAGTGCCTCAAAATAGCTCAGTATAACCGACTTTTGACATAAACTCAAGACAGGGAGCAAATCTTTGAAGATCGGGCAAACATTTTGGGTGTCACGCAAGCATCAACTAGCTTTTTCATCTTCATTACAAAGACTATTGATGGGGGGCAATCTTTTATACCCAAAATTTTGCCCTGGAAAAGGGTACTTCAAGACACTGGTACTATAAAGGGTATTAATTTGGTCAAAGGGTACAAAACATCCCGGGTTGATAAGCATGTTTCTGACATTGGTGACAACTTGGTCACTACGAGGGGAATTTTTGTAATTTTTAGGGCTTCTAGGCCATCTCGTAAGCTTTCTCTCTCCTCCTAAAAAAACTTAAAAATATTCCTTTATCCAAAATTCCAATTTTTCTTTAGAAAAATCAGATATATCTTCCTTTCCATGCTGTAAAAATTTCGTAGTCAGATTCCTTCCTAAAGTCACTAGACCAAATCCCGGTAAACTTCAGTTTTTATCGAGTTTACTCTATCTTTAGTGTTGTCTATATTAGGGACCTTATCCCTTGATAAAATCAGAACTTCAAGAACCCTAAACAATCAGAATACCCAACCGTCTCAAAGCTCTCACATTTTTCAACTCCCGAGCACCAAAATCTCACCAAAATTCACTAAAATCACCACATAAACTCGTTTTCCCACTCCCATTGATACCACAATCATCAAGTAGCCACAAAATCACCATCAAAACGTGAAGAACACCACCAACCACCCGTAGTCAGAAGCTCGGGTCGAATTCAATCCGGAACCGGCATCAACGAGGATTCCGAGGAATCCTAACGTGAAGGATCATCTTGAATCCAAAGGTAAACAGGTAGAAATTCATATTTTCTAACTCAATTCAACGTAATTAACCCTCAGTTAAAATTTGTGTTTGAACCAATCTTTCCCAACTTCTGAGTTGATATTAGTTTTTTTATGTCTAATAACTTGTTCATTAAGTTTTAGCCTTAATTCGAAGTTAATTTGAAATCTATCAATCACTAACATATTGAGAATCTTTCAGGCTACGTCTTCATAAAATTTAAGCCGAAAAACACCATTAGGAAGTGCACGAAAGTCACCATTTGTGGCTAGTCCATGCTTTCGGATGCCTGTCCAGGTCCAAGACGGTGGCGGAATTTAATTTTTTTCAATTTTTTTGGTTTTTCTAACATATGTCCGGGTCCACGGATGCCCTGACTAGGACTTTTCAAAATTTTCATTTTCTACAATTTCAACTATTGTACAATTAGGTTAACTAGGGCCCGTGGGTTCGGACATTAGGTCCGTGGCCACGGACAAAATTAAAATTTGACCAAATTCGGCTTTTGAAATCCTAGTTTAGGTAATTTTAATTTTTCACTTTTCAATTCAGTAAAAAATGTTACAAAATAAAAAAAATAAAGTCTTGTGCACTTCAGTTAAACCAACTGTGTAATAAGACGTAAATAACATAAGTAGAGGAAAAGTGACTTAGAAGGGTAGTGAAAGTAAATTGAACCCAGAAAAGTCAAATACCAAGCCCCCACACCCGAACTCTACCATTCCTAATTTACCATAGGTTAAAATTAGGTGTTGACTCGTAATAGGTTCTAGTGAGCTAGCTTAGGTTTTAATAAATAAGGTTTTATAACATTGTTATTAACCTTAGGTTATAAGTGGACCTAGAACCCGACCAGATCTTAATCAACCCGAATCAAAATAGGATAGGGTTCAAAAACCGAGGCTCGCACCAGGGCTTCTTGTTTAGTTTTGCTATAGAGGAATGTGATGTGGAACTTTGCATCTCATTATTGGATTGATTTACATGCCTCTAATCCCTTGAACTTAACATTAACAATAATGTTGTAGAAAAGCAATTGGACCTTCACTTCGTTATGGCTGGTGTAGACAAAATATTGCTTAATAACAAGTTTAAATTTACAACTTCTACTTCGTTTAAGCCACAAATGTTTTTATTAACTACTAAATTGACACTATACAACTACTGCAATATATGACAATATGAGAATATATTATTGTTCTGGTTAATTTATTAGTAGATGGAAAGTAGTCATTTATTACGTATTATAACTATCGTGATGTTTGTTTTTGGCTATTCACAGTGATGGCAGGTGGTAGGGGTTTCTTTAAATTAGGCTGGTCGTTTAGTTGAAGTACAAATAGGGGAACCATTTCTACTGCCCGGACGATTCTCAGCAAGCTGTAGATCATGTAGCAGGATCTAGCCAGGGGTCCCTATAAAGTTTTGCACGCCCCCTCCTTCCAACTTCTGTCAGTACAAGCACCGATAGGGACCCCCTAGTTCGACACTCATCCTCATGCTCAATCCACTTCTACTGTAGTGCCCGATTCACAGCCGGTTGATGAGAGACATCGCTCTACACCTCCGCCACCATAGCAACCTTCTCTTTCATCCTCAGAGCACTCTACACCTCCATTTCTAGATGATTTACCATCTAACACACCACGTAGCTTAGAAGATTAGCACGGTAGTGATTTTGATCTTCGCGTCTTCATCATTGTTAGTGATGGTTAAGTACCACTTTATAATTACAAACTCGTTTTTACATCAGGTTTGTTTATCATATATATGCTCATTGTAAACTTGTGACATACCCTATAATTATAGGGAGTTACTGCCTTCAAATAAAGTTGTATGTGCACTACATCCCTGCTTTGTGACCAGATGGTTTCCCATGGTTATACGTGGGATGCTATGGGTCAGGATGGCCATCAAATTTACTTTAACGAGTTCAAGGTACTTAACCATGAAAGTATTAGCAATTTGTTTTTGTTTCTTTGTTTGTTAAGTTGTACTTAAACCACTTTACTAATTTATGCAGAAGTGCTTTCATTGGGATCCTTAGCTTGAGAGTGTGGTGTACGACATATTTTGCGAGATAGCGTCTAGCCAGCATGGGAACAACAATGAGGGACTACAAAGTATAAAAACATCAGCAAGACTAACTCTTGCAACCGTAAAACTGCACACACACCTAGTGTATCATATCTACCCATGCATGTGTATCACTCTCAATGAAGAAGCATAAGAAGGATTTGGTGAGTTCTTGAATCCGTAGTGTTTTACATTTTGTTTGATGTTACTAACTTTTAGAAATGTGTCAAAAATGTGATATATTTTATAGTGCGGTTGTGAAGTGTATATGTGACTATGAGTGTGAATATGAATGTGAATGCAACTGTGAATTATGATTTTTATCTACTTGTGATATTGTTAAGACAAGATCCTTTAGTTTTGATGATAGCAAACCTTGTGTTGTCTATCTAATGCGCTTGTCAAGATTCATGATTTCAGATAGACAGGTGAATACGTGGCTTAGCATGCAAGGTTGAAAGCACACTTAAGTCATGAGTGGCTTAGCACGCAAGGTTGTAAGCGCGTTCAATCCACGACATGTGCTCTACCAGTCGGGCACCTGTCGGCGAGAGCTCCGGAGAACTTCTAGCAAGACACAAGCAGTCAAGAACCACACAACCACATATCTCTTATATCAGACATTAAACAAGGACCAAATGGAGTTAGCAACGTCGACAAACTCACTCAGATTATTCACATCCACTCAAGCAACTTGCTCATGACAAGCTAACGACAAAAGGTGTATCGCATTAATGTGCAAGATAACAAGATAAACAAAGGCTCTTGATGAACATCATTACATAGCTGTAATACTCTAGAAGAGAGCATTTATGAGCATTAATGAGCCAAACAAGTTCAGACAAGTTGAAGTGTGCAAGTGGTGACCGACCAACTTGGGAGACACGCCGCCAACTTGCCCATTCACAAGGCAACGCGTGTGCTGGTGGCTCCAGATCAAGTTGGACGAAAGTCTGCAGAAGGGTGCGGATATTATATTTGTAGAAGAATGAGTATTCTACTCTTAGAGTCTACAACTCCTAGGTTGTTAGTTGGCATCTCAACTAACTGTATAAATAGGTGCATTAATGTTCCTTGTAACATAGGCCCTGTACGAGAGAAAAGGTAGAGATAATCTGGGCAAGTGTGGATCAGACTTAGCCGTGTGTGTAAGTGCTAGAGAGTTGGTGAGCTAGTGAGGACTGGGTTGAGTATCAATACATTGGGTATTTGATAGGACGACAGGTCGGGGAACGGTTGGGGAACCATAGGCCGATAGTCAGGAGAGGGTTGACGACTTTAGGGGTAAAGTCGAAACTGTCTCGGGAGTCCGTGTGTGGGGCAGGGGTAGTGAGGTGAAATTGAGTGAATTGTGTGTAGTTTGTCCAAATTTCTCTCAATGTTTTCTTTTCTTTTTTTTGTGCTCTTCTCAATCTTCATTCGTCATCCATCGTCATTCGCGTGTCGATGATCAGAAGTGCTGCGTATTTCAATGGTATCAGAGCAGGTCTCTTCTAGAAAGCTAACTACTTTGAATACGATCAAGATGTCTCATGCAAGCATTCTAGCAGCAGAAGAACGTTCTGCACCGAATCGACCACAACTCTTCAATGGAGACAACTACACTCACTGGAAGAACAAGATAGAGTTTCATATCAAGTCTGACGATCCAAGAATGTGAGGGTGATAACACATGGAGAGTACACCTTCCAGAACCCTCAAGGACAAGACATATCTATCGACAGCATGACGGATGAGCAAATCAAGAAGCTGGTATTCAACGCTTGAGCTGTAAGAATAATTCACTGTGCATTACTACCTGAGCAATACTCGAAGATTGCTTCAGCTAAAACAGCCCAAGAGATTTGGAAAACTCTTGAGGTCACCTATGAAGGGAATGATGAGATCAAAAAGACTCGCATTGAGCTGCTCCTCACTCACTGGGAGCTATTCAAGAAGGAAGAAAAGGAGCATCTCTGAAATGCATACAAGGTTTACTAAGCTGATCAACGAAATGTAGGTGCTTGGAAGAACAATCTCTAACGAGGATCAAATTCAGAAATTCCTCAGGTCTCTTCCTGCCTCCTTTGATAGCAATGTCAATGCCATGCAAGAAGTGCAAGATGTCTCTAGCAGAAAATGGCTTTTGAGTTAAAACTACAACACAGAAACTCGGAAAGCTCATCAAGTGATAGAGGAAAAGGCATAGCCCTTCAAGTAGCTGAAAATGAAAGGCCCGAGTCAGGAGATGACAATGATGAAATTGTCCTCTATGCTAAGAGGTACGTTAGAAAGTTCATAAGAAATAAAATAAGGAAAGGCAAGGAGTCGAATGATCAGAGGAAGAGCAATGACAAGTATTTTGGGTGTTCAAAACGTGGACATCATATCAAGGACTGTCCTCAGCGATCACGAGAGGACAACGACAGGGTCAAGAAGCCTGTCCGACGATCATTCAACAAAGGACCAAAGAAGCCTTCGTTGCCCCATGGGGAAATTCTGAATAGAGTGATGATAATCAAACCTCAGACAGGGAGACCTCAGAAAAGGAGAAGGCTCACCTATGCCTTGAAGATGTGTGCTTGATGGCACAAGGCAATGATGTCTCAGAATCAGAAGAAGAAGAACAACATAAGGTAAACTATTCTAAACTTAGAAGGAGAATTCAAAAGGCTGAACTTCTAGGACTTAAAAAGTTTTCTCCTATATTAGTTGATCACCTAGAGGCGTTAGAAACTGAAAACGATGAACTTTTGGAAGAAAATGAAAAAATGAGGAAAACCTCAGACAAAAACAAGGTAGATAATGTTATAACCCAAAAGTTCGTTACAATTTTATTTCGTGTAACGTTGTCTTATGCTGAGATATTTCATTATTCAGGACAAGGAGGTCCATTCTAATTAAGCTGGGGACGAGGAAGTCTTTTTCCCTTCCCATTTGATTTTCTGGTGAGAACCTATTATTATTCCATAATAAATCATCCTTAATTACTTCCCTAACCACGTTTCTCACCACGCTCTCACTATCTAATTTCCCGATCAGTTTCAACTGCTGAGACGCTCCTCTCTCTCAACTCTCTCTCTGTATTCTCATACCCTTCTCGATCTGTAAGGGTTGTTGTACCGGTTTGAAGATTCGAGTCTCTGCTGTGGATCCATCCTCTTTGTCGCGTTTCCTTTTCAGTTTAAGGTACAGTATTTAGCCTTCTTCGGTTCCACAGTTCTGAGGATTTTCGCGTTCTAATTTCCCCTCTTCAATCTGATTGTGAATCAGTGGTTGTTCCCGCATTCTCTGTCAATTCTCTTCTACTGTTGGCGTCGTCCGCGAATCCGCTGCCTTTGCTGTCAGAATTCAGGTGAGAATGGTATTTCAGATTACAGTTTCAGTTTCAGGGTTTAGGTTTGCGTTTCTGATTTGGGGTTGCAATTGTGTTTAGTCAGAGGTTTGGCATTGCATTGTTGGTCTGCGTTGCTGGAACTGTGTTGGCCTGGACTCTGCTATTCAGATTGTGGTTCGTCTGCTGTTAATCCGAGGTAGGTGGCTTATGGATTCGGCTTGTGTGTTCAGCCTTGGGGAGTTTCGTTCCGGTTCTGAATTCGAGTTGTGATCTGTCTTGAAATTGTGATTGTGAATGTCTGTTTAAATGCCGTTTTAACACCTACAAACCCCCAAGGTTGTTTTCTGCAAACTTATGATGTTTTGACATTGTTTTGGTGCCTCTGTTTGTGTGAAAATCGCCTCTGTTCACTGTGTTTTTCGGCGTGTCCGAACTTCCGTCCGACCTTGGAAGTTTGGACATGCATCGTTGCGCTTTAAATCTTCTGGAGTTTTCGCTGTGTCCGAACTTCCGTCCGAGCTTTGAAGTTCGGACACAACCTTCTGTATTCTCTGATTTTGCCTCGACTTGTGTCCGAACATGGATGTCCGGACACAAGTTCGGACTTTACGCGTGTTTGATTTCCGAAGAACGTCCGAACATCTGTCCGAGCTTTGATGTTCGGACACCTCTGTCTCTGCCTCTGTTTTAAAGTTTGACCTGTGTCCGAACATTGATGTCCGGACACAAGTTCGGACATGCCTCTATTATGACCATAACTTGCTCGTTTGAGCTCCGTTTTGACTTCCGTTTGCGGGGTTGGATTCCCCTTCTGATTTCCAAGCTATCTATGTTCTTTCTGGTGCCTTTGGTGCACATATGCTTAAATGTTTTAAGCTTCTATTTTGGGACCTAGTTATTTCTGTGTCTGAGCCTTTGGATGGCTGGTTTCGCTGTCTCGTAGCGTGCTATGTAGGATCCTTCTGTTCACGGGTGATGTTCCCCGTTCTGTTCACGGGTGTTTTCACCTGTTCTGTTTACGAGTGAGGTTTCCTCGTTCTGTTCACGAGCTAGTTGCTTGTTCTGTCTGTATGCTGTGATCAACTAGTGTCCCGCTCTGTTTTCTGCTTCTGTCTGCTTTTGGCTCTGTTAAGTCCTCTATTGTATGGACTTCTGTTCTGCTTTCCGACATGCTTATGGATTTCGTCTATTCCTTCTGATTTGATAATGTTTCTGTAAAATGTTTTGAGCATGCTGGTTGATGAAGTTTGTCATCTACTGGGCATAGTCGTTTGCTCATTCCCCTACTTTATCTAACATTGCAGATTGATCAGCGAGGGGCACTTTGCTCAACTTCTGGAGTTTAGCTTTTGATTTGTTTAGTTTGTTCAAGATGATTTGTATTTGACTTTGAGCCTTCGGGCCTCCTCTGTTAGCTTCCGCTTTTGGTGTTCGTTCAGTGGATTTTGTAATAGCTTTTGGGATGTTTCCACATCTCTTTGTTACACTTTTATTCAGGTATTTATTTTGGGCCTTACTTGATGTTTGTTTAAGTTCGTTTATAGAGCCTTGCGTCATTATGTAATAATACGCGGCGTGTAATACCCCTAACTCCTAGGCCAGTGTTTGGGGGTGTTACAGATAATCTCATGGCACTCATGAAATTACAATGAGATTATAGCGAAATTCTTACCGCTCATGAAAAGCTGAAGTATGAAAAACAACCTAAAATCGATGAATTGATTGTTGCTCTTAACACTAAAGAAAAGGAACTAGCTACCATCAAAGAAAAATATTCTAAGATAGATGCTGTTTCTAAGACACCCATGAGGAAAAGCAAACGACAGGTCAGATGCCGGTCAGAGACCAGTCGTAGAGATGTATGCAACTTATGCAGACAACCCGGTCATCATGAGTCCAGTTGCCATAAAACGTGTTTTATGAGGCATTGGCAACTCAAGAAACTAGGACTGAAATGGGTAGTCAAAAATGATCTTAGAAGATTAAATGGTGGAAATGGGTCCAACCATTCTATGGACCCTAACCCCACACCACTAACGTGTTAAGTGTAGAATCGAGTGAGAATGGACCCCTACTGGTACATCGACAGTGGGTGCTCTAAACACATGACTGGAGACAAGAAGAAGTTCTTCTCACTCGAACCAAGAAGCCAAGGAACCGTTTCCTTTGGCGACAACAAGAAAGGAAACATCATCGGTGTAGGTAAGGTTGGTATTACTTCTGACTATGTCATAGATAGTGTAAATCTAGTTCATGGTTTAAAATTCAACTTGCTTAGTGTTTCTCAAATTTGTGAGAAAGGAAATTAAGTTCACTTCTATCCTACACATTGTAGCATAGTAAGTCAGAACAATGGTAAAGAGTTGCTTAAGGGAAAAAGAATGGAAAAATGTTTATGTAACAAGATTAGAGGATATTGACAGTCCAAATCTTCCTTGCTTGACTGCTTCAATAGATGACTCTACTCTATGGCACAAAAGACTAGGGCATGTTAGCACTTCTTTGCTACGAAAACTTGTCAAGAAACTGTTGGTAAGAGGTCTTCCTGAGATTAATGAATCTGAGACCAATCTTTGTGATGCTTGTGTTAGAAGCAAACATACCTAGGCTTCTTTTAAATCATAGAACTCAGTTAGTACATCCAAACCACTTGAACTACTTCACATGGACTTATGTGGACCTATGAGAGTAAAATTTTTGGAGGAAATTGGTATGTTTTTGTAATTGTTGATGATTACTCACGATTTGTTTGGACACTTTTTATTGCTTCCAAAGACGAAGTCTTTGAGAAATTTCAAGTCTTTGCAGGAAAAGTCCAAGTACAACTCAATCTCAAGATCAAGACTCTTCGGTCTGATCATGGGTTCAGAATTTGAGAATCAACAATTCATGGATATGTGTAAACAACATGGGATTAGTCACACATATTCAGCACCAAGAACACCCCAATAGAATGGGGTAGTTGAGCGAAAGAACAGAACACTACAAGAGGTAGCGAGGGCCATGCTATTGGGGAGCAATCTTTCTCAAGTCTTCTGGGCAGAAGCGGTGGCGGCTGCATGCTACATCACAAACGGAACGCTCATACGACCAATCCTCAACAAAACTCCCTATGAGTTAATCAAGGGAAGAAGACCAAACATAAGTCCCTTCAGAACATTTGGTTGCAAATGTTATGTCCACAACAATGAAAAGAGTCCCCTTGGAAAGTTTGATGCCAGAAGTGATGTGTCCATTCTACTTGGATACTCTAAAGAAGCCGGGCATACAAAGTATACAACAAACGGACACTGAAGGTGGAGGAAAGTGTACACGTAGTCTTTGATGAGGCTGACGTACACAAGGTCAAGGAATCTGATGAAGATAAAGAACTTGGATTCAATCTAGCTGATCAAGATCACGTAGATAATCCCAAAGATGAATCACCGACTGAAGAAAACTTGCCCGACAGGTCAGTGACAGGTCAACAACAGGTCGACGAAGGAAACAGTGATGTCGAGGATCCTCTCTCTCCATCAACCATTCATCAATCTCGTGCTTTGTACAAAAATCATCTATTGGAAAACCACTTTAAAAGAGGTAAAGTAGACAAAACTTTATTTGTCTACAACAACAAAAGAGATTTCCTAATTGTGCAAGTATATATTGATGATATAATCTTTGGAGCCTCTGGTGAGAAATATTGCAAAAAGTTCCAAGCATTGATGAAAAAGAAATTTGAGATGAGTGATCTGGGAGAATTGAAGTTCTTCCTAGGACTTCAAGTCAAGCAGAATGATGAAGGGACCATCATATCCCAAGAGAAGTACGTAAAAGACTTGCTGAAGAAATTTGGAATTGAGGGATGTAAGACGTTTGACACACCAATGACAGTCGGCACTAAGATGGGTATCATGACTGGTGACCGACCGGTCGACCAACGATCTTACAGAGAGATGATTGGTTTCTACTATATTTAACTGCTAGTAGACCTGACATCATGTATAGCGTTTGCTTATATGCCAGGTTTCAAGCAGATCCAAGAGAAAGTCACCTCACATCTGTAAAAAGAATCCTACGTTACTTAAAAGGAACCATGAATCTTGGTCTCTTTTATCCTAAGTTCGATAATTGTAACGTTGTAGGATTTTTAGATGCAGACTATGGAGGATCTATTACCGATAGAAAGAGCACTTCAGGGTCAGCATTCTTTGTTGGATCATGTCTGATTGCATGGGGGTCAAAGAAACAACAAAGTGTTGCAATCTCAACAGCTGAATCTGAATACATTGTTGCGGCAAGCTGCTGTGCCCAACTCCTATGGCTTAAACAACAAATTGGTGATTATGGCGTCAAAACAGGTACTTTACCAATTATGTGTGATAATACAAGTGCCATCTCTATTTCCCAAAATCATGTGCATCATTCTCGTACCAAACACATTGACATTAGACATCATTTTCTTAGAGATTGTTGTGAAAAAGAATTAGTTGGTTTAAAGTATATTTCTACTGAGAACCAACTAGCTGACATCTTTACAAAGCCATTAAGTAGAGAAAGGCTTACTAATAGTGTTCATGATCTTGGTATGATATTCATTAATCACAGTTAAACAGCTTTTATTTCCCACGATCGGTCAACGACATGTGAGCAACACCTGTTATATTGTCGTTCAGTAGTCAACGATCAGTTTAATGCATAAAAAAACATGTCAAACGACTACTTGAAGTAGATATGTCATTTTCCACAAAAGTGAGATTAGGTTAGAGACAGTCCAACGGATAGAAATGAAAAAACTCTTCAACGGATCGTTGACAACCGTCACGACTGCTGCCCGTTATGAATAGTACCGTTAGGACATGTAAGCGAGCGGTCGCCGACCGTTACTTGATATCTATAAAAGGGCGATGGAGTTTTACTCCTGTCACACTATTGCCATCACTCTCTATAATCTCTCTAAGCGATCAAAGCATTTTCTCTTTCTCTCACAAAACTTCCAGCAAGACTTAGAGCAAAAGAACCTCTTCTCACAGCATCTCTAAGGATTTCTCTAGCAAAAGGTCATAAACTCCAGAAATCTCTTCGGAAAATCATGGCACCAAAATCTGCTCTCCGCTCCAAGAAGAAAGCTGTCTCCAATGAAGCATCCTCACAACAAGTATCCGACATAAGGCCGACAGAAGCTGCAACTGAATCACCGCCCCCTCGCCTATCCAAAGAGTTAGAAAATCAGTTTGTGCGCAGGGTAACCGATGAAGAGAGGTGTACCAAGATGATATTCTCTATATAAGCCACCACCTTCCTAAAATTCATCACTGCATCTAAGCCGAGATTCTAAAACCCAAGATTCTTCCAACTCCTACCTCCACAGAAAAACAAATCATGTCCTCTCCTGCTCCATCACCTGCTATCGGCACCAAACACTCAAAAGTCAAAAATCCCAAAAAGAACCAAGATCTCTCCACTGCTACAACAAGTCGTGTAGCTCGTGAGACTCGTGCCTCCAAACGAGCCAAAACACAGAAAGAAACTCCACATAGAGCTCATTCAACGCCTAAAGGAGCAACTCGCAAGTTGCTCTTCACCGACGATGAGGAAGGAACCCCTCCAGCAGTCGCCCAAGGCATCATTCAACTGGAAGAAGAGGAGGAAGTACAAAGTGACGAAAGTTCACAGTAGGAAGCTTCAGTAGAAGAAAAGAGTCAAGAAGAGGACATAAGTGAGCCTGACCCAGAAACTGAAGCGATGCTTATCGAAGTATTTGGCGAACCAGTCGCTGACAGGTCCCCGACGCCTCGTGAAACCAGTCACGACGCCAACAGCGATACAGAGTCTTCCCCTATCATACCAACAGCCGAACAACGTCAAAAGAGGAGAAGAGAAAGGAAGAAAAAGATGGTGTTATCCCCGCATGGACAAAAGCTCGAAGAGCTCTTCCAAGACAAAAAGATCACTGCAAAACCATAGTCATCTCATGCTCTCTCACGCCTAAAGAAGCTCAAGGAGTTGAAACCAGCTATGTTCAAAGAAGAGAATGTCAACGACAAATCCTGTCCTGTCTTACCCAAGACATTGGACTTGGACTGGATGGAGCAAATGGGTCTTGGAAAGATTCAAGAGCTCCTGGAATTCCAAGGATGGTGGACTTCTTTCAGGAGCCAACCCGTCTACACAGAGCTGCTCAAGGAACACATGACGTATCTTGGACCGCTCAGAGCGACAATGACGATGACTATCTCATCTCTACATTCCAAGGTATTACCGTCAACATCCCTAAGTCTTGGATATGAAAAAACTTTGGTTTAGAAAATAAAGGGATCGTAGTTCCAAAGGAAACCTCCTGGAATAACTTAGGACCTCAAGGGGGAAAAATGGTTTAGCTTCTTAACCCTGGGCTACAATGAAAAACTTCAACGCCATAGACATGTCTATCCCCGACAGGGTGCTCTTCAGTCTGCTCACCCATAATATCACCCACATAACCAACGCACTCACATTGTCAATGCAAGAGACGTGAGATTGCTTTATGCACTAAGACAAAAGAGAAAATAGGTCTTCCTGCAATGATTCTTCTTACCATTGAGGAAATTCGTTTCGCTAATCAAGGACTGATGCATGGGGGAGTAGTGACCAGGGCGCTACAACAAAACGGAATGGACACCGACAGGTTCCAAGAGTGCGCGCGCACTGCTCAAGACAGCATTTGCTCAGAGATGTTGTCCAAAATGGGGATCAAAACAAAGGGAGACCAGCTTGTGGTCGCTCAGAAGTCAACCAAGAGTGAAGACTCAAAGTCAGAGTCTTGCCCAACCTTGAGAGCATCAGGAGTAAAACGAAAAAGAAGTCTTTCACCGGTCCACGATAGGTCAGAGACCAGTCTGGATACCTCAACTAGAGATGTTCTACAGAGACTCACTCTCACAGCTGTGCAGGCCGTCTCCTCTGAACCAAGTGTTCAAACATGGTTCAAGGAGCAATAGACTTTATAGACTCCCACATTGCCTGAGAGTTCTTAGTCTCTTAAAGACATGAGCGAGCTGTGAGAAACATTTGATCTAGGCTTAGATTTTGTTTTTCCATTACTGTTTTTCCTTGCCTTTGACTATCTGTTTCTACGTATCAATGAAAATGCAACTGATTTTTGTTACTTGACGAAATAATTTATTGTCTTGGCTACTTCTTCCTTGATTAAAAATTACAAAATGATCTGAGATATTAGTCCCATCCATTCCACTAAATCCAACATCTGACCTTGACACCTAAAAAGCCTACAAACATAGCCCACAAGACGTAGCACCTCATTAAATGCCACTCATCGATCAGTCGTTGAGCATATCCAAAGTGTCTATAAAACTTGCTTACTCCTTTTACCACTCACAATCATCTCACGCAATGGCTCAATACCCACAAAGCTCATCCAGCTCGAATGAGCAAACCATTCACTCCACCATTCGCAAGTTTATGACCACCAAACACCTAAAGAAATATGTCGCCCAAAGCTATGTTCAACCAGACTCCGACTCACTTACAGCTTGGTCTATCACCTCAAGTATCACTCTATCACAATCACGTTCTCCACACTGCATGGAGTTCTCCATAGATTCTGATGAGTCTGACCTTTCTACCACAGCTGAATCACCTTTGATCACCGCACCCAAAGCCAAACC
>JAIOTZ010000412.1:0-54237 GCA_023374045.1 Limonium bicolor
ACTATTCCAAGTGAGTGACCATATTAACTAAATACTCGATAAAAATAAAATGAGTAAATTACTCAGAACCCCCTTGAGGATTGGACATAATACAGTTAACCTCCTTGTGTTTATCATAATTATTGGTAACCACCTTGAGGTTACAGTATCTTTGACTATGAGCCCCTGAACTATAACTACATTATCAAAACATTAACCACATGCTGACCTATCAGCTTAATCACATTATTAATGTCATACTGGACAAAAAACACTGCTTAATCAGCATTCTTATTGTCCGAAAAATGCCAATCCTACCTCAAAAATGCATCTGAATTGGAATGAAGGAGAGTTAAACGATGTTGATTAAGCAGTTTTGTTGTCCAGTCTGGCATTACTAATGTGTTCAAGCTAATGGGTCAGCATGTAGTTAACGTTTTGATAACAAAGTTATAGTTTGGGGGCTCATAGTCAAAGATACCGTAACCTCAAGGTGGTTACCAATAATTATGATAATCACAAGGGGGTTAACTGTATTATGTCCATTCTTGAAGGGGGTTCCGAGTAATTTACTCAAATAAAATATATGTATATATATTCAATTATAGTCTTTATTTCATGTCTTTATTAATATTTTAGTTACATTAATCTATAATATATACATATTAATTTATAAATAAAATTTCTGGGTTGCTATTCGCAGTACAAAATTACTAATCACCGTAGTACAAAAACTTTTTAAATCAGATTAACGTTGTAAACATGTAGTGACATCGTGCCGTAAATTTTGTTTTTCAAAAATATATTTCGTCACCGTTAACCGTAAAAAACGCTCTCGTTTATAGAAGACGTTAAAGCCATTTTTATTGTGTTTGAACGTTATAATTGAGACTTGACATTGGTAAATTATGTTTTACGTTATGTTTGATTAAATTACAGACATTGTCACGATTTTAGAAATGTCATATTGAAAACGTATTTGATAACGCCAATTTCGGGTAAAAAAGCGCTCTCGTTGTAGTAAAAGCCGTTACACCCGTTTTATTGCGTTTGGATGTTATAATTGTGATTTTATGCTAAGTTATTGATGTTTGACTGTATTTAGTATGAAACGACGTTAATATGTTGAAAACGATTCAAAACGAGCATTTTTTGAAAAAACACTCCAAAATGCGCACGTTATAATAAACGGGACGTGTTCGGTATCTTCATTTCTCACGCACGCACCATCTCTCTTCCAAATTACCTCGCCGGAATCCTATCTTCCTGATCGCCGGAGCCACCGCTGGACCACCGCCGAAAAAATGTTCCGGTGAGTTTTTCATTTTTTTGTAAGTTATAGATCTTGATGTGGTGATTTCAAATATGTTGTTTGAATTTAGAAACACACATTAAATTAGCCTAGATCTGCAAAATAAAAATCTGGAAAAAAAGCTTGAAACTTCAACAATGGAGTCGCCTCTGCCTTGGACACGCCTGGAGCCTACTCACCTCTTCCGTCGACACGACTTGCACCGGTTCAGCGCCGACAAAGATGTCTTCATGCTGCTCGCCTTCACTGCAAAGGCGAAGTCGCCAGCCTCGCCTTCTTCATTGACACGAGCACCTGCTGCTCACCGCGCCGACAAAGGCGACCTCCTGCTGCTCGCCTCTGCTGGAAAGGCGTTCTCACCCGGCTCGCCTTTGCTGCGAACACGAACGGATAAGACTCACCAGGGCGGCAGACACTAGTTGTCCAAACTCGCCCCGTCTGTTGGGGCGAGGGGTATTTTTTTATAATAAAAATTTTTTATATTTATTAAAATAATTAAATCATGAAAAATTAAATTTAAAAAGTGCTAATAAAACAACTAAAATATTAAATAAGAGAATGACAATTATAAAGTCAAGAGTTACAATTATATAGAATAATTATAAATCATGAATGACCTAGTCATTTTACTAAGTTATAGTTCTATTTTTTGAACTTTCTTTTTCCTTGTATTATGGTAGGAAATTGGAGCTTGGGAACCCTTTGAAATTGCCAAGAAAAACAAGCGAAACAATTGTGGAAAAGTCCATCTTTGTAAAGGTAAAAACTCTGAACTAAACCTTGAAATTAAAGAGTTGGTTAAGCTTCAAATTTGTACCAATAATCTAAGTGAAACCCCTCTGTAAATAGGGCCGAAGAGCAGGGAAAACTTCAAGCTACAAGCCTCTTGAAAAATCAAATTTTGGGCATTAGGAGGTAAACTCCTTAAGTTAGTGTTTAATGTCATTTTAATGGTGTTTTGGTGTTGTAACAATTAAGGCTGAATCCCTACTGTTTTATTTACAGTATTTTAAGTTTATAATGTGTTTAGAGCAAAGTTAAAGCATTAATATGCGTTATGTTATCTGTTGGTTTAAGTGTAAGACAATTACCTAAGACAAATTAACCGTTGTTTGATTTTCTGTTGCTCATGTAAGTGTGCGTTCTGATCAATTTTTGGGCGTCGATTCATCACTTGATTGGTTAACTTGTTGATTATGATTGTTCTGTTGATTTATTATTACTTATGTGTAGCTCATCTTAACTGGGTTGCTTCAACTTGTGCAGTGATGGATAAGTTAAAGAATGTTCTGATGAATGTCTCCACCAAAAAAAGAAGACGGACAGAAATGTGGAGCAGCCAATGACTGCTTCGTTCCGTCATGAGCGCGTTGCCGGAGTTGATCCTCCACGACACTCGTCTTTCCAACCACAACAGGGTCATGTGGAGCCTGCACAACACTCATCAGTTCAGCCACAACAGGATTATGCTGAGCCCACGTCACTCCTCATATTACCCACACAGCAGCCCATCATGGACCCATCCCATTCCCAGTCATTCCATGATTCCGACCCAGTAGCGCACATACCTTGGAGGAGGATGCCTGCAGTTTCATCCTCTGCAGGTGGTTAGTCATCTGCTGATTTGGCCGAGCACCATAGCTACAGTTACAATATAGAGGGTCAGGGTAGCCACCACGTGGGGCATGTGGAGGCACAGACTTCTGCTGGGGGGTAGGTATTGTGACCCCCAGACCCCTCCGGATGTTGCAGCAGCCATTGACATGGACATCGATGAGGAGGAGGTTGAGGAGATGAATGATGAGGAGGGCCTGAACGAGGACGAACCTGATCATGAGAGCGTGACTGATGAGGAAGCTGCTCTCGCTATGGAGCCCGTTATTCCCACTTTCTGGAGGCTTACTAAAGTGCCAGTATCAGGTGGTCCACTACTGACTAGTGTTATCACCAGCTTCGGGGGGCATGTCGCCATTGACCTTTGGTCAATGACTAAGGTATGTACTATCTTATCTTTCACTTTGGCAGTAGATTAATTATTTCTTCATGCGTGTGTAAAATTTGTGGTAATTGTCTAGGATTGGGGTGTTTTGGGATTTAAACCAGAAGCCCTATAATCACGAACTGGCCGTTTAGCGGGGTTTCTTGTAAAAGGGCAAGGAATATGATTTCATACTCAGGGTTGGATCATCTGCTAGATGTCACATGGGGTTTCAACAACATGTCATTGATCTCGGCCTTTGTGGAGAGGTGGCAGTCGGACACCAATTCTTTCCACACACCTTTTGGAGAGATGACAATCACACTTCATGATGTGTGGCCGATACTGAGGATCCCAATCGTTGGTCATTCGCTTGTGAGGATCCGTCAAACAGTGAGCTTAGGCAGTCGATGGCTACATTGTTAAATTTTGAAAATGGCGTTGAGCAGATGACAGAACGCATATGGCATACTGGTGCTATTCATACATGTCCACTATAGAGTGGTGTTCGACCAGCCCGAAGGTACCTATGAAGTAGGCGTGTGGTTGGCTCAACTATGCTCTCGCTACTACCATCTTTGCTAACAAGGGGCATTCACGCATAAGTCCTCTACCGTTCTGGTTAGTCACTCCCATGGGTAAACATACAAAGCTTAAGAGGTACGCATGGGAGCAGGTACTCTTGCGTGTTGTATCGCCAACTGGGGTAGCATCTCGTGCTGACTGTAATAGCATTGCTGCCTCTTTGACCCTTCTCGAGGTAAGTATTTTAATGTACAACAATGTGTAATAAATTTCATGAATTCACATTATTAGTTGGCATAATTTTTTTTAAATTTATGTAGTGGGATATATGCGTACTTCCCCACTCTTAGACCAGCAGTTAGTGCTGACTGGCATGATGGGGATGATAGGCCGTGGGCTATGAGATGGGTCAGGTCCACCTCCCTGTAGAAAAATAAAGATTCACTGGAGAACTCGCAAGCATCTAGATGCTCTGACAACAAGAAATGTAAGTGGTACAACAATTTCAATTTGTATTATTTACATTATTGTTTATTATTGATGATTACGTTTCCCTGTGATCCAATGTAGATTGATTGGTTGCCCTACGGTCACGAGAAGGTGAATGAGAACAGGGGTCGCTCTTGGTGCAGGGGTACCTTGCAGTACATGAGCATGAATGATCCATATATGCCGGAGCGTTGTCTTCGCCAATTCGGGTACGTTCAGTGTATCCCACCTCCCCTATTGGACCAAACCATAGATCCGAAAAAAGAGGGAAAAAGGGAACCCCCTATAGATGTGTGTACCCCCATGTATAGTGTGTGGGACACCACACATGAGTGTGGTCCTACTCCGGGGTTCACTAAGACACGGGCAGCGTTGTATGCATGTGACGGAGATTATCTGGATTGGTACGTCAAACACACCTATCCGAAGATCATGAATTCTAACATGTACGAAAACACCTTCGTTCACCGACCAGATCCCGCCTTATTAAGTTGATCTATTCCTTTGTATAATTTCAGTTGATTATAGCATTTATGAATGCTAGGCTAACTTTATAATATTATGTTACAGCTCATGAGTGAGGCAACTGAGGTTGGTAGGCCTTACTTTCCTGGGAACCGTAGCTGGGACTGGCATTACTACCATGAGGAGATGCCATTTGAAGAACAGAGGCAAACTGAACAAGGGATAGATGAGGTCTTCAGTACCTTATTTATATGGGATTTGTACTATCACCAGTATGGCGCGCCATAGTTTAGGGTTTTATGTTTTTGTTGCTTTAAGATAGAGTATTGATGTAGTTTTTCTAGTGGACTTGGTCATGGTGAAATTATTGCTGAAATTGCTGGTGATCTTATTGATGACCTTCTGGTTGATTTTGTGGAGGTTCTTAGAACGGGGGAGAGAAGAAAAACAGGGGAGACTATGCCAAAATTTTCCTAGAAATGCACCGTTTCTTTTGCTCTTCATTGCTCTTAAATGTTAATTCTCTGTCCAATCACTTATGTTATGTTATCTCTCTTTAAATTCTAACACGTCACTTTTGTCACCCAAACACTATAGTTTGGCAAAATGCTAGCATCTAATCAAGTTAAATTGTTATCACCCAATCAAAGTTAAAAATGCTAGCACCAAATACAAAATTCAATAAGAGGTACATCTAAGCGAAGTAATAAAACAATTTCAAATATCAATGAAAGTGAAAGCCCATCGTATAACATTAAAACTTGTGAAATACAAATCAAGCAAGATGATAAAAAACTCAGGATTCAAAGGTTGAGAAGCTAAATTCTAAATTTTCTTCAGCAAATTGAACCTAAATCATGAAGAACAACAATGAGAGGAATGAATGACAAAACTTAATGCAGCGTGGGGTTGGGCAAAATAGTAGTTATACTATCTTGCTAACTATGGGCAGTTGAACCCAATCTTTGTAGTACAACAAGGTCGAATCCCAGAGACTTCGCAAACTGTATAATAACTATCCAATTTTAGTAAATGTACAAAAAGATAAAATAAAGTAATAAAAAAGTAAATTGGGGTTTAGCCGGAGGCAAGCTTGGTTTTAGGATTAGTACAGAATATAAAAACAGTAAATAAAATAAATGGATGGAAAAAGGTATCTAGGATAGCCGGGGGAATTTCCTAAATTCTTAAACATATTTAAAAACCTTGTCTCAAATATTTATTGTCTATTAGAGTTAATAATTTGTCAGGTTCGAACTCCTCTAATAGCCTTAGTATTTTCCTGCTCAATCCGGAGTGCAAATACCAAGATTAATCCTTTGTGGGACTTTAACTATCTCAATAATTCTAGGTGATCGTTACCAAATAAATGCAGATTGTCAGAATAAGCATTTAACAATATTTGCTGAAAGGAATTAAAACAAGTTTAATAAGTGAAACGGATGATAATATTTATTAAGTACAGCACAATTATAATCCTAATTTGCTCTTATTGCTGTTAAGAATTGATCTTGTGGCCTTCCTAAATAGATAAGGACAATCTTAATTAATTCATTAGACGTTTTACAATCAGGAGAAAAGTCTAAAATCATTAATAGCTTTAAGCGATGGAATTCTTTTATAACAGCGATGGATTTTATCTGCTAATCAAGGAGTATAAAATCTAAGTGTTATCTCTCTTTGTGGTCTATCTCAGATTTACAAATCATGAAATAGAGAAACCTTAAATGCATAAAATGATCAGTTATTAAGCATTTATAATTTAGAGAGACAAAACACAATATTTATAAGCAAACTTTACTTAATATAGTCTGAATTATTTAGGAACAAAACCACATCCTAGGATACGAATAAAATTCACTCAGACATTACCAGAAAAAAAGGAAAAGAAATAGCCATAATTTTGGAGACGCGGCGGAGACTGGACTGCGATTCGCTCTGTTCCAGCTCCCCTTTCTTCGTCTTCTTATACTGCTTTGCTTCGTGGGAATGTTGAATGCAAATTAAAATGGAGAAGTGGGCAGAGAGAATGAAATGGATCGTGGGTGTGGAAACTGTAACGGAGGATTATTTATGGATGGGATTATGTGGTTCGGTTTGGATTGTGTGGAAGGGAGTGCATGATTTATTTTGAACAGAGGCCGTGGGTTTTAGATAGAGGCAGAGGAGAGAGGGGCCGTACGAATTTGTTTAACTGGTTGCTCTTTGATGCGCAGGGGACAGAGCTCACGCGTGATGAGGGAGTGATGAAGAGGCTCATTTAATGAAGACAGTGGACGAGTTGCAGAGGGTCGGCGAGGCAAGTTGCAGACGGCGGAAAGAAGAAAACTGTCGCGGCGACTGATATTAGTCGCGTCCGCCTCTTGGTATGCATAATACAAGGCGGTTGCCTTGAAGAACAGCCCAAGAGTCTCGCCTCAAAAGGAGGCGGTTGCCTTGAAGAACCGCCCAAGAGTCCGCCTCAAAAGGGGCGGTTGCTTCATTGTTGGTCGGGTCCTGGCTTATGAACTCAAGTCCCGGATCCTGTCTTACAAAATCCTCGGCCATTTAAGGGGTGGTCCGGGTCCTTGTATGGGACCTAAGTCCCGGACCACCACGGCTATCTATTCTCGGCCGTGTTTTAAGATGCTGGTCCGGGACTTAGTTGGGACTTAAGTCCGGACCTTCAACCGGCTCCAGATTCTTGTTGGACTCGTTTTCTGAGCCGTTTGAGTCTATGTGCGTCTCTTCGTCACTTTACTCTCAGCTTGGTTTTTCATGTTAAACCAATAAATTTGTGAGATAAACAATAAAAATAAACTAGAGGAAAACTAACCGAAGTGGAGAAATGAGCAGAAAAGTGCTAATTATATATGAAATACACCTATAAATCATGCTCATTTGGACACTTATCACAACCCCACACTTATTTTTGCTTGTCCTCAAGCAAAACCACGTACCCAAGTAGGGAATGCTCAATACTAACAAATATTATATGGAGGGTAGGATAAACATGATCTTTTAAACTTATTGAGGAGTGTGAAAATTAACTGCTGGTGGCATAGGTGTGCTCAGGGTAAAAATAAAATATAGAGTTTCGGGGTATGATCAAGGTACTTCAATGTTCTTTTTTTTAGGTGACTCTGAGAACTTTTACCATGGCCAACTTCTCTCAAGAACGGGCATTGAGGAGAAACAAAAGGAAAAATAGATTCATGCATTTGTTTCACTTTTGCATAAGAGATGAGAAGATATAGGCATCACGCCTTGTATTAAGAACACTCAACTCTCTTGTTGGTTACCAATGGTGTCTCATAAGTCCCTTATTATTTTTTTGTATTTTTTTGACAGAGAAGCACCCCTTAGCAATCCCTAAGAAAGAGAAGAAGGAAACCCTGAGCAAAAAATCCAACCATTTGCAGATTATTTGGTCACACCGCATATAAAATGCTCCTCAAAAGTAATCAAAATTTTAAAATTGTACATTATCCCACATTCATAACAATATTTATTCTTAAAGAGAACAACCCACATATAAAGGGTCACATAAATTTTGAATTTGGACAAACGCATGATAAGGAGAGAGATTAAACATTTAAGCACAAAATGTCACCGAAAAGGGCACACTCCCCCACACTTAAATTGAACAATGTCCTCATTGTTCACCAGAAAAACAAGGAAGGTTTCAGAAGACCTTTTCGGTAAGTAGATAAAATAGAGAGAACACAAAGAGCACAAATAAACATTTAAGCACATAAACGCTCCTCTGCAATTTTTATTTAAATCAAAGCAAATTAAAGAAACTGGTACTCCCCCTGATTTTATTTTTGCTAGCGTGTATTGGACTTCCCCCACACTTGAGCTTCAGCCTCAAGTAGCGTAGCTTGGTTGCGGTGTCCACATGGAGGTGCACCTGCAGAAGAACACTAGAAGCAACCACACTAAAAACGGGGTTAAAAGTTAGCAAAAATATATTAAAGAGAACCTGAAAATTAAAAGAACATAAAGGAAAATAGATAAAAGTACACCCGGGTTGCCTCCCAGGAAGCTGCCTTTCTTTAACGTCTTTGGCTAGACGCTTTGTCGTTATCCTGGATCAAAACAAAATGTTACCTCGGCATATAAAATAATAAAATTAATACTCCACAAAATCCGGTGTTTGAGGAGGTACTGCCGGGAACGTAGTTCTAACAGAAGACCCGGTGGTGATGATTTTCTTCCTCAAATTGGAGGATGTAAAAATCCTCCTCTTGTTGTTGAGGCTTAGTAAGAACGCTTGATATCATCGTCAGAGAGAACTGATTCTTTGAAAGTGATAGTGGCGTTTTGTTTGGATATTTTGGTGGGAGGTGGTGGCAATTCCTTCTCTTATTTTCGAGGATAAATATCCTCATCTTCTGGATAGAGCACAGAGAAGGAGGGGAAATAGTAGTTGACTTCAGAGGGAGGAAACTCCATGAAGTCTATGGAGAAACTCTCTTCTGAGGGGTTGTCTTCATAATCAAGCTGATGGTTGTTTGGTGATGGATTCTCTAATTCGAATAGTGGAGGAGGTGGAGAGTAGCTTATGTCCTTAGCAGGTTGTTCTTCCTCGTGAACCACTTCATTCAGTTTGTTGAAACGGTTGTTCCATGCGTTCGATCTGATCTAGCGTTCTTTGCTGGATCCTTTCAAACGTAGAGGTAAAATTTGCCATCATTTCTCTTAAAATGGCGTTGTCTCTCTCTACTGCAAACCATAGGACATTGGGAACTTTCATGGTCTCCTCCACACTCTTGGCACACAAAGATGGGGATAGGCTTGAGAGATGATTTGTAATCCTCCAAGAGAGCTCTCAATTCAGCATTTGGGTCTGAACATTGGGGGCTTTCATGGTACTCCCGCACCTTTGACAGACACTCCATTGATTGTAGTCCTCTGCGCCATAGGGGTAACCATACCAATCTCCTGCTTGATCGTAGTGATCATCCATCAGAATTAAGTACCTTTAAAAAGAAACAAAAATTTATACACAAAAGGGTAATTACAGAAATAAAGAAAAAACTAAACAGATAATGAACCAGATAGTTGGACCGAAGTCCCCGGCAACGGCGCCAAAAACTTGTTGGGCAAAATAGTAGTTATACTATCTTGCTAACTATGGGCAGTGATGAACCCAATCTTTGTAGTACAACAAGGTATCCACAGAGACTTCGCAACTGTCTAATTAATTATCCAATTTAGTAAATGTACAAAAAGATAAAATAAAGTGCATAAAAGTAAATTGGGGTTTAGCCGGAGGCAAGCTTGGTTTAGGATTAGTACGAAATAATAAAAACAGTAAATAAAAAATGGATGGAAAAAGGTATCCTAGGATAGCGGGGGGAATTTCCTAAATTACTTAAACATATTTAAAACCTTGTCTCAAATATTTATTGTCTATTAGAGTTAATAATTGTCAGTTACGAACTCCTATTAATAGCCTTAGTATTTTCCTGCTCAATCCGGAGTGTAAATACCAAGATAACTCCTTTGTGGTACTTAACTATCTCAAAATCATATGTTGATAGTTACCAAATAATGCAGTATTTTGTCAGAATAAGCATTTAACAATATTTGCTGAAAGGAATTAAAACAAGTTTAATAAGTGAAACGGATGATATGATATATTTATTAAGTAAGACATAATTATATCCTAATTTGCTCTTATTTGTCTGTTAAGAATTTATCTTGTGGCCTTCCTAAATCATAGATAAGGACAACTCTTAATTAATTCATTAGACGTTTTACAATCAGAAAAAGTCTAAATCATTATTAGCTTTAAGCGAGAATTCTTTTAATAACAGCGATGGATTTTATCTGCTAATCAAGGAGTATAAAATCTAACGTTTATCTCTTTGTGGTCTATTCTCAGATTTACAAAATCACTAAATAAGAGAGAAACCTTAAATGCATAAAAATGATCAGTTATTAAGCATTTAAATTTAGAGAGACCAAAACAAATATTTATAAGCAAACTTGGTATAATAATAAGTCTGAATTATTTAGGAACAAACCCAATCCTAGGATACGAATAAAATCACTCAGACATTAACAGTAATAAAAGGAAACAGAAATAGCCATTAATTTGGAGACTGCCGGCGGAGACTGGACTGCGATTCGCTGTTCAGCTCCCTTTTCTTCTGTTCTTCTTATACGCTTCTGCTTCGTGGGGAATTGTTGAATGAAAATAAAATGGAGAAGGGAAGATAAGAGAATGAAATGGATCGTGGGTGTGGAAACTGTAACGGGGATTATTTACTGGATGGGATTATGTGGTCTGCTGGTTTGGATTGTGAGGAAGGGAGTTTGATTTATTTGAACAGAGGCCGTGGTTTATATAGAGGCAGAGGAAGAGAGGTCCGTACGAATTTGTTTAACTGTTGCTCTTTGATTGCGCAGGGGACAGAGCTCACGCGTGATGGAGAGTAGATGGATAAGAGGCTCATTTAATGAAGACAGTGGACGAGTTGCGAGGGTCGTCGAGGCAAGTTGCAGACGGCGGAAGAAGAAAACTGTCGCGCGCGACTGATATTAGTCGCGTCCGCCTCTTGGTCCGCCTAATTACAAGGCGGTTGCCTTGAAGAACCGCCCAAGAGTCCGCCTCAAAAGGAGGGGTTGCCTTGAAGAACCGCCCAAGAGTCCGCCTCAAAAGGAGGCGGTTGCCTTCATTTGTTGGTCGGGTCCTTGCTTATAACTCAAGTCCCGGATCCTGTCTTACAAAATCCCTCGGCCATTTTAAAGGGGTGGTCCGGGTCCTTGTATGGGACCTAAGGCCCGGACCACCCACGGCTATCTATTCTCGGCCTGTTTTTAAGAGATGCTGGTCCGGGACTTAGTTCTGGACTTAAGTCCCGGACCCTTCAACCGGCTCCAGATTCTTCGTTGGACTCCGTTTTCTGAGCCGTTTGCGTCTATGTGTTCGTCTCTTCGTCTACTTTACTCTCAGCTTGGTTTTCCTCATGTTAAACCAATAAATTTGTGAGATAAACAATAAAACATAAACTAGAGGGAAAACTAACCGAAGTGGAGAAATGAGCAAGAAAAGTGCTAATATTATATATGAAATACACCTATAAATCATGCTCATTTGGACACTTATCAGCAGCCTCTTGTTTAATGCAGTCTACCAAGCGAACCAACCTAATGTTTATGTCACGAGAACTAAAATATATGTAAAAATTCCTAACAAAAGTCCTAGAATTCAAACCCCATGCATCAACAATCGAAAGAGTCCAACATCTACCAAAGATTATAAATCCTGAAAAGTATAATCACCAACGTTTATCCACGTCCAAACATCTACTAAAGATTATAAATCTAGAAAAGTAAAAACAGTTTATGAATTATGGCCGGAACCGCTTTGGTGAACTATCAACCAGCATTGGGTAAATAAACGAAAAACATCATTTTTTCTTTCTTAGTATCTATTTTAATTTTGCATAACTTTTAAATCATCAAGATTGTAGCTTAATGATTGGAGAGCAAACACGTGTATCAGTAGGAAAATGAATCTTGTATTGTCGCTATTGAACTTGTTTAATGCAGTCTACTTTCGGGAGGATATTCACACTCATACGAATCTTGTATTATCACTATTGAACTTGTTTGATGTAGCCTACTTGTTTAATGCAGTGTACCAAGCGGAACCAACCTAATCTTTATGTCACGAGAACTGAAATATATGTAAAAATTCCTAACAAAAGTCCTAGAATTCAAACCCCATGCATCACACCAATTGAAATTTAGGGTTCATTCCGAGAGCAACAGTCATTTAAAACGCTTTTTTAATCCTAAGTTACATTGTCTATGAGAAATGATCACGAACGTAAATATATATATTTTGATTGGTTATGAGGTTTCTTAGATCCCCAAAATCACTAAACTATTAGAAATACAAAATGTCAAAAAGTGTCAAATAAAGACACTATGTTGTTCAACTCGTGTCAAATAATGACACTACATTGATCAACTCGTGTTAAATAATGACACATTTATCAACTCGTGTCAAATTAAAAAACGAGTTGACCAACATAATGTCATTATTTGACAGAGTTGATCAATGTAGTGTCATTTTTTGACATATTTTTTTGGCATTTTAGTAACAAAGAAATGACTGTAAAAACTGTTTCATGTATCGATTTTATTTTTGAAGAAACACGGGCGCCCCAACACATTACAATGTATTCTCGATACTTTGGAAAAAAAATTGTACTACACTTAGTAAAATCACTATTCATCAAGTATAAACTTCTTTAATTAAATCACAAGGGATGTGAATTAAAGAAAAAAAAGTTGTACCCACACTTGTTGCATATTTACAATGCTAAAATGATTTTAAAAAATTTTGTACTGCGGTGATTAGTATTTTTAAAAAATATAGAAATAAACCATTTTATTATGAGCAAATATATTAGAAGTTTTATATATATATAAATAAATATTATATATTAGTATTTAATATAAAAATAAAATATGTTAATCTTTAATATAAGGTTATTTTAGTTTTGAATGGAATAAATAATACCACTGAAATAAATTTTTTTTTTTACCTATAATAAAATAATTGACTATAAGTGAATATATAAGTATATAACTATCACGTACTATTTTAATATTAAATATTGTTCAATTTGTGATGAATTAATTAGTTAATTTTCTTTTAAACATACATTTTTAGTCAAAACACTATATTCTATTAAATTAAATATTACTTAATGAACTTCAAAAACATAAACTGGATATGCCAGGAAATGAAAAAATAAAGTATATTAACATATAAAATTGTTCTTTAATTATTAATCATGGTATAAAATCTTTAATAACTTTGATATATAGTTAAAACCTAATAGTTTGTAGAAATAATTTTATAATTAATCATTACTTAACAAGTGTAATACCTATAATTAACCATTTTGAAATATACTATAAATATTTTAATATGATCAAAATTTTTATATTGTAATTTTATTAGTTTGTTCCTTTCCTTGTAGAATGTCTGATTAAATTTGAGTAATTAATAATAGTTTTCAAACACTATTTATCCGCATATGAATGGTAGTATGATGTTCAAGTTATATAAATTACATTCATATTATATGCTAGTATAATGTTTTATTTTATGTTTTATATACTTAATAATTTCAGTTTCTACTCATAGTATCAATATAATATTAACCTAGAAATTTTAAATTGCAATTTTTTTAAATATTTAATTAACTTATTATGCGGGTTCTTATTATTATGAAAAGTAAACTTTATTAGTTATTCTGTAATAAATATATACTATATATTACATATTTTCAATAATATATATAAATGAAATTTATAGTTATCATACAAAAATAATAATATTGTGTTACTTATCAATGATAGATTCATAACTGTACACTTTATTCCAAGTCTATTCCTATCATTATTGTGCCAACCAAACAAAGGAAACATCAAATTCCAAGTATTCACATCATAACAACCAAAAGAGGTCATATTTTATTCTTAGAATTTCATTCCAGTAATGTTATTCTAGGAATTAACATTCCAATAACCAAACGACCCGTAAAAGTATTGTAGGCTGAACACAAATATTAAAATTAAAGAAATTGAAACTCCCCTAATATCATAGATTGAGGAAGGTTCTCTTCCTCACACTTGAGCTTGAACAACGGGGGGTAGCGTCGTTTCTCACACTTGCATCCAAGCAAGAGTCCAACCTTGGAAAATAGATAGTACCACACAGAAAAGATCTCACCTGCACACACTCACAAAACTACCACAAAATGCTGCAAAGCGTTGTATTAAATGCACGGGCTCCATTGCCCCTTCTAAATAAAAGAAAAACAAACATAAACCAGAAACCAAAAACAAAACATAAATTTAACCACTGGGTTGCCTCCCAGTCAGATGTCCTCCTTTATAGTCTTTGGCTAGATTCTTGCTTCGTTATCACGGATCAAAAATAAAAGTAGGCAACGCCTTTACCGGGAAAATGAAGTGACCAGCAATCATAACTAGTCCACCTGAATCAAAGCAAAACGTTACCTCAACAAACAAAATAGAAAATCAATACTCCACAAAACCTAATGTTTGAGGAGGTATGACCGCTAACGTATTTCTAATAGGAGACCAGGTGATGATCGTCTTTCTTCCTCAAATTCAAGGACATGAACGTTCTCCTCCTATTGTTAAGGCTCTTAGAGGCAAGGTTGAAATTGCTGAAGAATTGGTGGTGGGATTTTCTCCTCAGATTCGAGGATATAAGCTTCCTCTTCCAGTTGGTGAGGCTCAATGGAAAATATGTTCTGGCAGATAATTGTTGTAGATGCTGTAACTTCATCATCTTCTATGAATGTTGGGCAAAACAGTGGTGAAACTAGATGCTAACTATGGGCAGTGAACCCAATCATTGTAGTACAACAAGGTCGTATCCTCAGGGACTTCGTAACTATCTAGCTAATTATAAGCTTAGTAAATGTGCAAGAGGATATATACAAAAGTGCATAAATGTAAATTAGGGGTTTTGGGTTTTTGGGTTGAATTGGAGAAATAACGAAAAGCAATAAACACTAAACTAACTATCTAGGATAGGTGTAGCCCGGGATGGATATTTGCACCCGTCCTCCCCTTACTACCGATTGTCGAACCTCGAACTCATAGCTAAACCATGGGAACGCTTAATTAATTAGCAACCTAATCTAGGCCTACTAATCCTAACCAATTTAATCGAGACTTCTCATTCTGCTAAGCCCCGGGTCAATAGATAGCACTAAGCTCAAGTTCCACTAAGGTTGCAATGTAGTCTAATCTCAAAATCATCGAAATCAGAGTACACCGTTTTAGTCTCTAACAGATTAGGTTCTATCTCTGAATAACATTTTGATAGAATCCCACAATAATGCTAAACTAATCGGTAGGCCAAACCAACCAATTTAACACATAGAAGACAAATTGAGCAAAACCCTTAACAAATCCCCAAATCATGAGCAACAAGTTTAGAAGTCATAAACACTCAATAATCATCTTCATTAAGCTCAAAGACTAAAATAAAGCACAAACACAAGCTCAAGATTCAACAATAGAGTTTTAGGGATTTGGGACAAAATCCCCAATCCCTAGCTACAAATGGTTCTACACAGCCATAGGAGAGAAAATAAAAGAGCAAGGGATAGAAGTAGCCATTAATGGAGCTTGGAAGGAGGTGAGCTTCTTCTCTTCTCCTCCCTTCTTTTCTTCTTCTTCTTCTCTTCTCCTCTTTTCTCCTTAGAATCGCCCTTCCTCTCTGTTTTTGGGGCGGAACTCGACTGAATGAAGAATGGGGAAGTTTTCCCAAAATTCCCCGTTTTAAAACGTAGATCTGGGCTAATTTTCGACCCGACCGACCTTGCGACCGGACTGCAAGGTCGGTCGGAGTCAGTAGCGATTTTTGGGCGCGTTTTTAAGTTCGACCGAACTTGCAAGGTCGGTCCTAAGGTCGGTCGATTCCAGTAGCTTGCAAAAATGCAAATCTGGGCAAAATTTCGACCCGACCGACCTTGCGACCGGACTTGCAAGGTCGGTCGGAGTCAGTATAACTTCAAAACGCTGTATCTTCTTCGTTTTAACTCCGATTTTGGATCCGTTTGCGCCCACGCGTTCCTCTCTTCGTACTTTACTCCTAGCTATGTTACTCCTCCTGTTTAAACAATAAATGTGTAAAACACCAATGAAACACAAAACTAGAGGAAAACAAGCTAGAGTGGAGAAATGAGCATGAAAAGTGTTGATTAAACATATGAAATACCCCTAAAACATGCTCATTTGGACACTCATCAATGAACTCGATCGTAACTGGCGCTTCTACCGGCTCGCAGGTAAGTGCAGACAAAATATCTTCAAATTTTAGTTGCTTCTCTTGTGTTAGGGATGGATAGGGAGGGGAACATAAGTTGTTAAAAATTTGCTTCTCCTCTTCTATAGATAACAACCTCCTGATAAGTTTCTCCTTCTCTTCATCAAAGCCCGTAGCGTCAAAAGTATCTGACTCGAATCGATCTTCACTCCTAGGAGTCACCACTAGAATCTCTTATAGCGGCTCGGCCTGACTCGGGAGGAATTCGTCTGGCCCCTCTGTAGATTGCTGTTTGTTCTGATTGAAATAGTAATATCCCAACTGATTTTCTTTGTACTGCGTAGTAGCCTGCTCAACTTGCCCCCAATATAGTTCTCGATTGGATTGTTGAGGTGGTTGATAATCAGCGACCAATCTCTGATAAGAGGATACCTCCTTCTGCATACACATCCTTTCGAATTCAGCCAACAATCTTAACACCTCATCCTTGCCGCTCACCGTCGTCAAAAATTAGCCTACAAAAATAAAATAAAAAAGTAGAAAATAACTAAAAAACACAAAACAAAGTTAACTAAATAAAATAACAAAGAAAAACAAAATATAAGTACAAGAGAATTGCTAAAATAAATAACAAATAAATAAATAAAACAAAAATAAAAAAATGAAAAATAAAAAATAAATAAAAAATGAAAATAAAAATAAAAACAACAAAAATAAAACAAAACCAAATTTAAATAGAATGATCCAACTAGAGAAAATTAAAAAATAAAAGAGAAACAAAGTTCCTAATAAAAATAAAACTAAGATCAATGTATTAAACAAAAGTATAAAGAAAAATAAAACCTAGACAAATTAATAGAAAAAAAGTAAACAAAAATAAAAAGAATAATAAAACAATCTCAATCAAATTAAATAAACCTGTCAATTAACCATGTCATAGATCCCCGACAAAGGCACCAAAAACTTGTAACAGAAATATATTGCTATTTCTACTGATAAGTGAGAAATACATAGACATTTAAGGGTTTAATTTACCCTATACTTACTCACTTTCAGGATAATATTTCTCACTTATCGTATGTTTTTCCTAAGATTTATGTCTTGATATGGACTGATATATTTTATGTATCAAATACAGGAAAAAGTGTTGGAATCAAATAGTTTATTTCACAAGCTTTCCAACGCAACAAACGGTGAGTAAAACGGACTTATAATGAAGAATCTGGAGCCGGTTGAAGATCGTGTGAAAATAGAAAACATTTTCATTCTGTCCGCATGAGGACGTCAGCTGCGTCCGCATTATTCTGGGCGGACAGGAGGGCGGACAACAGAGAGACGTCCGCATGAGCATTAGGCGGACAGAGGCGCGGGACGGAAGACAGAGGCGCGGACACAACAGAGGCGTCCGCATGATTCTGGGCGGATGGAGGCGAGGACACACAAGCTGACGTGTCTAAAAATGCGCCAGATCCAGATTTTAACGCGACAGAATTCGCCGCTGTTTATCTTCTTCCTTGCGGCGCCTACCGACACTCCTCAAATCCTCACGCGTTGCAACTTATCCATCTACTCCATCAACTGGCACCTCCTTATCTTGTTCATCCCACTAGCACGCGTGATCCAGCCTGTCTCTTCCTTCTCCTTCCTTCTTCTTCTCCTTCTCCTATAAAAACGCACGAGCCTTCTGCTAAAATAATTATCCCTTCCTCAAAATCCAAACACCACCGTTCAAACCACGACAGACCACAGTTCACCACAATCGTCCATCCAAAGTTCATTAAACTTACGCTGCTATTTTCCAGACAGCCAACGAAGAAGACGATCCGCACAAAACCAGTCCCATATCTGATCTGTATCGCGTACTATCGTTCTTCTTCGTTCTGTCTGTCTATTTTATTTCTTATGTTTGTTTTACTGTATAATTATTTGTGATTAATAAATAGCTTCCCGGGTTAGAAGCAAGCCTATTTTATATAATTGTGTTATATAAGCTTTCCAGTATAATTTATCTAAACAGTATTTTGATTCCTCTCCTTAATGCGCTTTAATTCTCTTGTACAATTATTAAACTGATATTTGTAGTTCTTTGTTAAAATACAGTGCTGAGACAAAGTTCTAGACACAGGAAGTCAAATGGGTTAACGACTAGAAGCGATATTCCTCGCCGTATAGGTTAATCTATCTCCAATAGGAATTGTTACTAATGCGATTAATTTATAGTAACTTGAACAAGGAATTGCGCTTGTTGTTTAAATTAATCAGGGTTTATTAGACAGGGAACGGTCAATAAACTAATTAAGATTCTTGAGTTATTGTTAAAATAGGAGAGTTATATTAATATGATTAAATAAAATAGGTAAGCAGAGTAACCCGGGATGCTTCTTAAAACACAAAAAGATTTTAATTTCTATTTCTTTTCTGTTTCAATTAATTGTTTTATTGTCTTATTAGTTAGCTATTAATCCTGTCCCTAAAAATGATAAAATCTGTTTATAGAAATCCCAGTCAATTTATTATACTATCAGTTATCCACAGCGAGGTCCCCAAGAGTACGACAACCCACATATCCACTATTCCGCAAAACGATAGGTACACTGCCTAGGTTGAAGAAGTAGTCACATATTTCTCCAACAAGTTTTTGGCGCCGTTGCCGGGGACCTCCGGCAAGGTTAATTGATATTTTTAATTTGATTGAGATATTGTTTAATTTTGTTTATATCTGTTTTTTTTATTTTGTTCTCACTTTATTTAATTTTAATTTACTTACCTTTTATTTTAGCTATTTTCTTTTTTTTTGTTTCGTATTTAGTTTTTCTATTTAGTTAAATTTTGTTTTTGTATTTCTTTTCTATTTTAGTTCTATTCTACTTGGTATTTTTATTTTGTTTTTTGTAGGATAGTTACTGATTATGGAGAGCGACGACGATGAGGTGAAGAGATTGTTGATCAATTTGGAATGGACTCACATGCAAGAGGAGATGTCCTCATATCAAAGGTTGGTTAAGGATTATCAATCACCTCAACAGTCAAATCGAGAGCCGTACTGGTGGGAAGTCGACCAGGCTAATACACAGTACCAAGAAGCTCAGTTGGGATACTGCTACTTCAATAAGAATGAACAACAATCTACACAAGGACCAGACGAATTCCTCCCGAGTCAGACCAAGCCGCTAGAAGAGATTCCAGTGGTGAGTCCAATGAGTGAAGATCGATTCGAGCCAGATATTATTGAAGGTACAAGTTCTGATGAGGAGATAAAGAAACTTATCAGGACATTTTTCTCCGACGCTGAGTTGGAGCAAATGTCTGAGAGTTACAATTCTCCTCCATCTCCATCCCCAGCACAAGAGGAGCAATTAAAGCTGAAGGTATTTTGTGTGAGCCTCATCAACCAGAAGAGGATATTTAATTCTCGAATCTGAGGAGAAAGCGCTACCACCAGTCTCTCATAAACTCTCACCCTGCCTCCATAAGCCTCAACAACAAGAGGAGGATGTTTTCATCCTCTAATTTGAGGAAGAAAAGTCATCACCACCTGGTCTCCTGTTAGAATACGTTACCGGCAGTACCTCCTCAAACACCAGGTTTTGTGGAGTATACATTTTCCTATTTTATTTGCTGAGTTAACGTTCTGTTTTGATCCAGGTGGTTTGCTCTTAATTACTGCTAACTTATTTTTCCTGGCGAAGTTGTTGTCTATTTTATTTTTGATCCAGGATAACGAAGCGGGAGTCTAGCCAAAGACTATAAATACGGGCAGCTTACTGGGAGGCAACCCAGTGGTTAAATATTATTTCCCTACTATTTTTTATTTTATGTTTTGTCTTTCATATTATTCCTATATATGTTTTATAATTAAAAAAGAGGAGAGAGAATGAGGAGAATTAACTTGAGTTCTTCTGGCTGTTTAGAATAATTTTTCCGGAACACTTACACATTCCGACAGCTGATGAAATCAAGTGTGGGGGAGCTACACTACATACTCTGCTAAACTCTAGGGAGTACACTATCCATACCTTGCTCTTTAAATTTAATTATCTCTTATTACCATGCTTTTTGATCATTACCCAGGTAGTTTGCATGCCCTGTTATTTTAATTCTTTCTATGCAATGAGGGCATTGCTTTGGTTCAAGTGTGGGGGAGAGATAATAATCAAAAGCTTGCTCTTACGTTTTCTTTTTCGGCACTGTGTTTAAATTTGTTAAGAGATTAATAATCAAAGAAGGAGCCATAGAGGGAGTAATGTTGGTATTAACAGGTTTAAAGGGCACAAAAAAAATATTATTACTATGCTCCTTATGCAAAAAAATGAATTCTGAGGAAATTATCATTTGAATTTTGTTTTGATTTTGAGCCTGGATTTGAATTGGAATGAAACGGTGGAAAATGAACAAGGCAAGGTACTCCTCTGATCCAGACAAGCATATTCTGATCCTAAACAGGCCTCGTCCACTCGGTTATTAAGTTCTTAGGGGTGCTTCATCACCCGGCTACCTAAGGTACTCGGTATCTGGGATAGTAGACCCAAAACCGCTACAAGGGTGGAGAGAAAAGTCTGAGGTGAAAGAGAGATGAACTTCAAAAATTGAAGTATCTGTGCATTCGGTACCAAAATGAAAATGAAAAAAATCATCATTATGGATCATGAGCATGTGGCATTGAAAGGTACAATGGAATAAGATTTTACTTCATGCCCTTTGTCGTTCAAGGAATTGTGAAAGAAAATGGTGGATTGGCTCAGGGTTAAAAGCACAATTCTCATGGTACTGCTCCTCTTTCTTTTGTAGGATTTCAGAGTTATTCTCAGAAATAGAGAAATATATCTAATAAAATTAATGTTATTAGTACCCTGTTTAAATCTGAAAAGATTGGCAATTACCTCTTCTGTGCTCTCCTTACTTGATTATTGTCTGTTTAACTTGTTTAAACATTATGTCAGAAAGATTTGCTTGAGGACAAGCAAAAGATAAGTATGAGGGAGTTTGATAAGTGAGAAATACATAGACATTTAAGGGTTTAATTTACCCTATACTTACTCACTTTCAGGATAATTTCTCACTTATCGTATGTTTTTCCTAAGATTTATGTCTTGATATGGACTGATATATTTTATGTATCAAATACAGGAAAAAGTGTTGGAATCAAATAGTTTATTTCACAAGCTTTCCAACGCAACAAACGACGAGTAAAACGGACTTATAATGAAGAATCTGGAGCCGGTTGAAGATCGCGTGAAAATAGAAAACATTTTCATTCTGTCCGCATGAGGACGTCAGCTGCGTCCGCATTATTTTGGATGGACAGGAGGGCGGACAACAGAGAGACGTCCGCATGAGCATTAGGCGGATAGAGGCGCGGACGGAAGACAGAGGCGCGGACACAACAGAGGCGTCCGCATGATTCTGGGCGGACGGAGGCGAGGACACACAAGCGGACGTGTCTAAAAATGCGCCAGATCCAGATTTTAACGCGACAGAATTCGCCGCTGTTTATCTTCTTCCTTGTGGCGCTACCGACACTCCTCAAAATCCTCACGCGTTGCAACTTATCCATCTACTCCATCAACTGGCACCTCCCTTATCTTGTTCATCCCACTAGCACGCGTGATCCAGCCTGTCTTTCCTTCTCCTTCCTTCCTTCTTCTTCTCCTTCTCCTATAAAACGCACGAGCCTTCTGCTCAAAAATAATTACTCCCTTCCTCAAAATCCAAACACCACCGTTCAAACCACGACAGACCACAGTTCACCACAATCGTCCATCCAAAGTTCATTAAACTTACGCTGCTATTTTCCAGACAGCCAACGAAGAAGACGATCTGCACAAAACCAGTCCATATCCTGATCTGTATCCGCGTACTATCATTCTTCTTCGTTCTGTCTGTCTATTTTATTTCTTATGTTTGTTTTACTGTATAATTATTTGTGATTAATAAATAGCTTCCCGGGTTAGAAGCAAGCCTATTTTATATAATTGTGTTATATAAGCTTTCCAGTATAATTTATCTAAACAGTATTTGATTCCTCTCCTTAATGCGCTTTAATTCTCTTGTACAATTATTAAAGTGATATTTGTAGTTCTTTGTTAAAATGCAGTGCTGAGACAAAGTTCTAGACACAGGAAGTCAAATGGGTTAACGACTAGAAGCGATATTCCTCGCCGTATAGGTTAATCTATCTCCAATAGGAATTGTTACTAATGCGATTACTTTATTAGTAACTTGAACAAGGAATTGCGCTTGTTGTTTAAATTAATCAGGGTTTATTAGACAGGGAACGGTCAATAAACTAATTAAGATTCTTGAGTTTATTGTTAAAATAGGAGAGTTATATTAATATGATTAAATAAAATAGGTAAGCAGAGTAACCCGGGATGCTTCTTAAAAACACAAAAAGATTTATAATTTCTATTTCTTTTCTGTTTCAATTAATTGTTTTATTGTCTTATTAGTTAGCTATTAATCCTGTCCCTAAAAATGATAAAATCTGTTTATAGAAATCCAGTCAATTTATTATACTATCAGTTATCCACAGCGAGGTCCCCAAGAGTACGACAACCCACATATCCATATTCCGCAAAACGATAGGTACACTGCCTAGGTTGAAGAAGTAGTCACATATTTCTCCAACATCTACCTAAGCAGTGTACCTATTGTTTTGTGGAATTGTGATAGAAGTGGAGGTTGTCGATCTCAGGGACCTCATTTAATAAATTGACAATTTATTAATCTAAATGAGAACTAAAACTAAGAAAACTGCAAAATGTCACTTTTTTAGGGTTTTCTCGATTAAACTAAATTACTGACTTAATGAACAAACATAAAATAATAAGACAATTAAAATAAACTGAGTGAACAGATAGAGATTAAAACTCTAAATCTAATAGAGCACCCCGGATTGCTTAACAAACCTTCACTTATTAATAAACTCCTCCCTAATTCTACAATAAACTCACGAATCTTAATTAACTTGTTGACCGGTCCTTGTACAATGAATCCTAACTGACAGAAATAACAAGCCGCAAACCATTCCCAAGTCAATTATAACAAATCGCTTTATTACCAATTCCTGTCGGAGACTTATTAACCTATAGGCAGACCATACTTCTAGTCGTTAATCCTGTTTAACTTTCTACGTCTCGTTAACTAATCTCAGCGTCGCATTTTGATTAAGAAATTACAAAGATTGCTTCAATAAGTGATCATAAGATTAAAGCATGTGAAGAACAGGAACTAAATTAGTATAATTATAATTAGAGAAAATATTACAAAATAAATATAAAATTCTGGTTTTGCTACCCCAATCCGGGGAGCTAAAATAATTAAGCTAACAAAAATATAAACCTGGAAAAATAACAACAAAGGAAGAACACATAGACAGATTAAATAAAAAGGAAGAAAAAGCTCTAGTAAGAAATCCCCGCTCCGCCTTCCGTTGTCACGTGTCTCTACATAAGTCCATTGCCAGAAGTTTGGTGGAGTGGTGGTGATCGTATGCGGATGAATGTGGTGAATGTGGAGCTGATGGTGGTAATGTGATGGTGGTGTGCGGTGGTGTATTATAGAATTGGAGAGAATTTGGAGGCTTCAACCTCTCTGATGAGGTGTGCCCGATTACAAACCTAACTTACGTTATTTATACTGCAGTGAATGATTTCAGAATTTTTATCTTCTATTTTTATCGAAACGTAACATCAAAAATTGCTCTGGTCTCTTGGTTCGGGAGTGTGTTCGGGTTACATACCCGAACCACTCTTGAAATCTTCTCTGCAGCTAACAGAGCTGGTCCGGGTATTTAACCTGGACATAAACCCGGACAGGTCCTAAATTTGTCAGTAAGTTACACTTGCAAGCTAGTCCAGGTTTACAAAACCGGATCAAACCCGGACCAATACATAAAATGGGCAGACGCAACTTCAACGAGGCCTAGATTCTTCGTTTGGACTTCGTTTACCCCCGTTTGTTGCTTGTGAAGCTTGTGAAATGAAGAATGCAATTCCATGAATTTTAATTGTATATGACACATAAAATGTATCAGTTCACATCAAAACATTAATCTAAGGAAAAACATATGATAAGTGAGAAATATGACATGAATTGTTATTAAAATAGGAAGAATTGAAGCCCTAAACGTAGATTTATTTTGCACTTATAGTTGCAGCAGCAGATCCATCTTGTTAAGCAGGAATTGCATCAGAAGTTTTACAATCAATGGCTTATAGATCATGAGAAAGATTTGTCGGTTGCTTATAGTGAGAAGTTGGTTATGTTGGACACAGATATGAAACATGCTACTAAGATTAGCTGATTGAAGTTGGGGATGAAGTGGACTTCCTACTTTTTCAAGAGTATGGAGTTTAGAAAGCTAAATTTCACATTTACTTTTTATATGATGAGCATGAGAAAAGCTGGTGCACTTGATGAGATTAATAATCATGTGCTACAGTTTTATCAGCAACTCCTTGGTGGAAGGGAATGCTTGCAGAGTAAGGTTGAGCTGAAGATTATCCATAGTGGGCAGTTAATTATTAATGATCATAATAGTAGTTTAATTTCTCTTGTTACTAATAAGGAAATTTGGGGGGCGAGGGCTTTATTGTGAATTGATAATAATAAGGCACCGGACCTGATGGTTTAAGTACTTTATTTTTCAAGTCAGTTTGACATAAGATTAGAGGTGAAGTGTGTGCAGCAGTAAGGGAGTGTCACTGGTAAAATCCTACTGCATATATATATATATATATCCTACAAATGTGGTTCTTATCCCAAAGGTTAAGAATCCTTCTCATGTTAAGGACTTGCGCCCCATATCCTGTTGTAATGTTATTTACAAGTTGATCTCTTAAATTATTGTTAGGAAAAAGAAGGTTATTATCCTCCCAGTATCATAAGTGACACTCAGAGGGTGTTTATTGCTAAGATTAGCCTCGTTCATAATGTTATGATGTGTCACAAAGTGGTTAAGCTTTTCCAGTGCAAGGACATTTCTCCTAAATGCATAATGAAGGTGGACATTCATAAGGCATATGATTCTTTGGACTAGGGTTTTATGAAGGATGTGCTTAGAGGCTTGATGAGTGTTCAAATGAGCATGTTCTAGGGGTGTATTTCATATGTTTTATCAACACATTTTATGCTGGTTTATGCACTTTAGCTATTTTCCTCTAGTTTTGTGTTTTATTGGTATTTTTACACATTTTTTGCTTAAACAGGAGGAATAACATAACTAGGAGCAAAGTAGATGAAGAGAGTAATGCGTGGGCACAAACGAATCAAAAACGAAGAAAATAGAGCATTTTGAAGACTGACCTCCCCACAGGGCCAACCCAGGTGCGTCGGTCGACTTTTCCCAAAAGCTACTGGATTCGACCGACCCAGACAACCTGAAATACCCCAAACCTTAATATGTTAATTAATTATTTAATTATGATATTTTAAGGCTAACAAAGTCCTTAAGACCATTAGTGAAGAAACGAAAACAAAAAAGAAAAAAGAAAAAGAAAACGCGTAAAAGTCACAAAACGCAAAAACGTGTGTTAAATGATTATAGTAAGTATGTAACCTTAAATAGGGTCCTAAAAGGATTCCTAGGACTTATTTATTCATTAAGAACATGTGGGAAAAAATTCCCGAAGGAAACAGATCCAAATAGTGGATAAAAAATGCAAAACGAGCTTTAAAGCACGCTTTTCGAGAAACTCGGGAAATGCGATTTTAAACGGGTTTAAAGGACTAATAAAAATTTATAGTCAATCATATGGCTATAATTAAATATTAGTCAAGGTCTAGGACCATAAAAATAAATAAAACAAAAATCCGGAAACCGGACCCGGACTGTTAAAACTGACAGTTCGGGAACTTACGGGTGTTATCTGCTAAATGACCATGTGCCACCTCCTCTCTACTTTTACAAAAAATTTGACTTTTCCCTTATGTGAGAAGCAGCCCACGTTTTATTCCCCCTCCTTCTCTTATTTATTTTACACTATTAGCTAGAAGACAAAACCATAAAAGTAAACAAGTACAACTTACCTTTCTTTTTCATTTTCTCTTTCCTCCATTGCCTTCTCTCTTCCGATTTTTTTTCCTTGCTAGCTCCCTCTCGCTGCTCTTCCTCTTCCCATGGCGATTTGGTGAGCTCCTCTCAACTCCACTCTTCTCCTTCCTTGTTCCTTCACCAAATCAAGTCCAAATCAAAAACAAAATACACCAAAATACTCACCTTGCTTTGGAGATCATTTTCCACCTTTCAAAATCTTCAAACTCCACATTTGACTTCCATGGGTGTAGCTCATTTTGAAGAGGAAAACACCCATTCTTGAAGCTAATCAACCCTTTGATGGATAAAGGTAAGAAATAACTCAAAAACTCATTTATTTCTCCATCTCCTCTTGGCCGATTTTTGCCTCTGTTTTGAACTTCGTTTTTGGCTCTTCATTTTAGCTTGTTTAAATCCTCATTAAGTGCTGGAGCTTGCTACCCTTAATTCCAAACACTCCATTGTGAAGTAGAAGGTAAAATCTCTTCATTTTCATGCTTAAACACCCTCTTGTTTTAGGGTTGTTGCAAGAGCTTTATTTAATTCCATGGTGCTCATTACGATTCATGGTATTTGGTCATTAGTGTAGCAAATAACCCCATTGGAAATCGGTTGTGGAACAAGAAGTAAAGAGGAGGGAAAGTTGAAAGAAATTCAAGGTAAATAACTACCTTAAGCTTATGTGGTGTTTTAAGGACTTTGTGTTTTATTTTGGTGCAATATAAATGTTGAGTGTAATGCAGGTGTTGCGAATAATATGAGGAAATTCAGTGTTCAATTTGATGTTGTTTAAGGGCCTAAGAGCCAAGCTTTTAAGGTTTATGTACAATGGTGCTATTGTTGTTGGAAATGATGAATTTAAGTGTGGTTTAGTGTTTTGGATGAGTTGTGGGTTGGAGTGTTTTTGAGGGCTAAATAATGTGTGGGAACATGTTAAAATTATGGGGAGATCATGTCAAAATTTGTGTAGAAATTTAATGGTTTAAATGCATTTCTAGGTGGGAGCAAACTAGAGAACTACAAGTATTTTGAGAGGAAAAATTTAGTATGAAAATCGGTTGGTAACTAGGTAGATGGAGATGGGTAGATGAGTGAACTCTAAGGTGGGAATGTTGCATTATTAGTGGACTAGTAAGTGGGTGAGAGTGGTGAGAAAAATCTGTAGCATAACACTTAACAAAACTAAGTTTTAGTTCTTGTAAGAGGAGAGTGGGAAATTTGGGTGAAATTGATTATGAATTGGGTAACAAGATTAGATAATGATTTAAGCAAGTGTAAAAGGTTATATTGGTGTTATAAAATACCTTCATACATGTAAGAAGCTTGGGGCAACAATGGGTGAAGAGATCAAGTAGAACAAGAAAAGAAAATGCCCTAAGTGTTAAAGGTTTAGTAAAAGTTTGGGTAAATGTTTTAAGGAGTGTGTGAGATGTTTAGAGAGGGTTTAAGGGTGCCAAGAAGGTGTTAAAACATGTGGGAAAACATGTGAAATGATTAGAAAAAAATTGGGTTCAATTTGGAGTTCAAAATGAGAAGAAAAACACTTTGAAAATTGCCCTCTATTGTGGACCGCCCCTAGGGACCGCCCCTGTGGGGAGGTCCATACCAGAAACAAAGAAAAAAAAAATTTCGTCGGAGCCTCTGTTGTGGACCGCCCCTAGGGACCACCCCTGTGGGGAGGTCCATACCAGAAAAAAAAATCGTCGGAGCCTCTGTTGTGGACCGCCCCTAGGGACCGCCCCTGTGGGGAGGTCCGGAGTAGAAAAAAAATTTTTTTTTTAAATTTAAGGAAGGTAATGAGGTTTATGTAGTAAACCCTAGTGTGTATTATGAGGATAATTAAGTGTAGGTTTTAGTGTGAAAACTCGTTGTGTAAACATGTAAACCACTTAGTAAACCGAGAGTTCATGAAAGGTAATTAACCGACGCTATTAATTATGTATAGGAACTACCTTCGGTGGAACTCGAACTCAACAAGGACCGAGGTATGGTTTTCTTGCAGTCTGTTGCCTACCGGTTTACACCGGCTTGTGTTTGTTTGTTTTTCTGTGTGTTTATGACCTTGTAAGATTAAATCATGAAATGAGTTTACGGTCATTGTTATTATTGTGGAGTATGTGTACCGGTACTGTTAACCTCGAATACGTACTAACCGTAGTTGACCAAGCTAGGATACGTAAGAGAGCGGTACCCGGTTTAACGTTTCACTTAAGGAACGTTCTAACCTCGGCTATGTATGAGCTAGTGTGGTGTGTGTTGTTAATGTGTATCCCATTTCCCTTGGGTGTCTAACTGGACTTAAATACTTATGTGTGATTGATTGTGTTAAGTTCCAACAATGGGGCTTCTAACAAGTGCTAACCGGGGAGTGAGGAATCCGGTCATTCCGGTCACGCGTGTATGTATGGGGGTCGACATCTGCATCAGATTCGGCTCTCTCCTTATGTTAAGGTTGTTTTCCTTTTTGGATCCCGACCGCCACTAGCTTAGCCAAAGTTTACCTACCTGACTTCCAATCGGGCTAGGGGGAAATCATGTGTTCGGTGTGCTCGGATCACTATATCCGACTCATCTTTTAAGTTAAGTTACTCGTTCGACTAACAGAGCGGTAATGAGTTATGTAACAAGCTTAACATGAGGATGGAAACATTCTCTAGGCTTACTATGTCGACTAACTATGTTGGTTGTTTACTAAAGTGAAGTGTTCTCACTATGTATGTGTTGTTATTGTTATACAATATTCTTGCTATGTAATATACATGTTGTGTGTTTAAATCAATGCCATGTTATCATGACAAATAGTTGCGTGTATCCCGGTAGTCAGCGGGCTGCACGTTAACCATGCCAGCCAAGGGTTGCTGACCCCCTTTGGGGGCACATATTATTTTTCAGGAGAATGATCGAGGAAGCTGAGTGGTTGTAGCATGGTGCTCGGAGGAATACTTTTGTTATTTTTGGATATTGAACCCGAGTAGTGCTTGTACACTCGAGGTAGCATGTTTTGGTGGATGTAGGATTAGATGGTGATTTTTGTACATTAACACTCGGTATATTGCGTTTCTTTTTGGATAGTAATTTTGAAGGTTGTAGTTATGCTCGGGATTCTTGTAATCAGACCGATACATTTGTATGTAACAGCCTTGTTAGCCATGTGGGTGGCTAACGGCGTGTAACACCGCCCTTTTTGGTTAATGTTTAAGTTGTGTTTTCCGCTGCGATTATTGGTTAAGTGTGGAGATTACGGTTGGGGTGTTACACAACCTCCCAGGTGGGTCGGCCGGAAGCTATTGGAATTGACCGACCTTGGTCGGACTAAAATTCATGCACGTGGCGTCTTCCTCTAGAGGCGACTGACCCACGGGACAAACCCACCTGGGCAGTCGGGCTAAAAATTTGGCCAGAATCGTAATAAGAGGAAAAGAAAAGAAGAAAGGGGGGGGGGGGGAGGAAACACAACACAAACTAACAAGAATAGAAGAGAAAAGGAGGAGAAGGCCCACCACCATTGAAGCTCTTCTTCAATCTTCCATGGCCAATTCTTCCCCCTTCTCTCCCTTTTGTGCTTTAATATTTGTGTAGTTTTCTTGTAGCTTGGGATGAGGATTTTTCCCAGTCCCCTAAAACCTTCATTGTTGTACCTTGAACTTGTTTTTTTTGCTTTATTTTAGTCTTTGTGCTTAAAGAAAATGATTATTGGTCAATTGTGACTCTTAAACTTGTTATTTATAATTTAAATATTTGTTTAGGGTTTTACCCAATTTGGTATCTATATGTTGGGATTGGTTGGTTTGCTCTACATCTATCAATATTAGACCTTGAAATAGATTCTAGATTGTCGATTAGTCTAGCACTAATGTGGGATTTTATCAACATGTGACTTTGAGATAGAAACCTATACCGTGGGGACTAAACCAATTTACTTGAATTTTAATGAATTTGAGATTAGACTACATTGCAACTTAGGAGAATTTGAGCTTAGCGCTATTGATTAACCTAGGGCTTAGCTGATTGATAAGTCCAGGTTAAATCAGTTAGGATTAGTAGGCCTAGGTTAGGTTGCTAATTAATAAAGTATTCACGTTGTTTAGCTATAAGTATAAGAGTTGACAACCAGTAGTAAAAAAATAACAATTTATTCATCATATAGTTTAGTTAGTTTAGTTTAGTTTTTTTTTCCGTCACTTCTCCTTTTATCAATCTAAACAACAAAATCCCCAAAACTATTTACATTTATGCAATTATATATATACATGCACATTCATTAAACTTTACAATTAGTTAGATAATTACGAAATCCCTGTAGATACGATCTTATTGAGCTAGAATGACTAGATTCACTGACCATTAGTATGCAAGATATATTCACTTATGTTTTGCACAACGAGACTTGAATTTAATTTGAACAGTTTATTCACGGGTTATTACCTCTGTGTCTTCTGCTATGTTTTTTGTCTTCATTGATGGAAACCCTCATGGTTTTTTCAAAGGTGAGAAAGGCTCGAGAGGGATATCCACTCTCTCCTTTATTGTTTGTGATTGGTATGGAATATCTGTCTCATCAATTGAGTTTGCTTAAGTAGGATAAAATGTTTAAGTTCCATCCCAAATACAAGAGGGCTGGCCTGATTAATATGTCCTTCGCGGATGACTTATTTCCATGGGGTTTAAGAGTAATTCATAAAATGCACAAGACACCTTTTACAAATGACTTATAACGTGATTTAAAAAAACAAATAAAATACTGACGTAAATCAAATAGACAATAACTCATGATTTGAACGTAACTCGATATGCATGAACATATATCAAAATCTCAAATCTTTGTATTACTAGTACATGGATCAGCCCGAACCCAAAATGGGTAGATTCAAGGTCAACTAGACCCACCTTGTCAATTCTCCTCATAATAGAATAAAAAAAAGGATACTTTAATTTGATTAGGTGATAAAAAAAAAACCAAACACGAGAATCTAATACATTTCGCTATTTACATGTATCCCACTCAACTCCCAAGCCATTTCACACATGAATATAAAACCAAACAATCGTCCATATTACCTCCTCGTAAGGGAAACAAAGGATTCAATGAAAATGAACTAATCAGATATTTTATATAAGGTGATGTCTAAATACGTTTGCAATTGATGCTCTAATGACTGCTATCTTATCTTATTATTTTCTCTCCACTGCCTCGAGCAAGTCACTCGCATTAGATGAGAATGATTTTGCATTATTTTGCATCTCTGAACTTCTTTGCGCAATCCCCTGTTATAATATTCATTGTTAAGCGTGCACGCTTCTAACATGATACGAGCAACGGCGATAAAGCGATTAAATCCCAAATGTTTTACCTGCAACTTGTTGAGATTCTCTGCAAGCTTTCCATGCACCATCTTTGCTAGACCTGTTGTTTCCTGCGTCTGAAGATCAGAGATCAACAAAAAGTTTCTCGTAACAGTTAGTATAAGAAAAGGGAAGGTTGAATTTGAAAGTGAATCGATTTCTTAATGTAGAAAGGCATGTACTTTTACGTACATGTACCATGAAGTTGGGATATATGTTACTTCATTAAATTAGAAGAGGATTGTCTTACCGTAGATGATGAGTATCCATATCTCTTTTTAATTTGATCAACCGTCCCTGTTCCTCCTGCTTTGTCCTCTTCTATATCCTTCTGTATAGGTGAAGCTTTGTCCTGCTTTCCTTTCATTTGTTTAAACTTACCTGAATATAAAGAAGATATACAATTGATCACAAAGTTACATCAACCCGAAATAAGTGAATTATTACACGAGTAATAAGGCAATTGGTTATGGAAATTGGCAAAGGCAGGAAATAGAAATTGCACTAACCTTTGAATGAGTGAAACTTGCTTTTAAGTTTATCCTTATTCAAGGATGCCATGACATTAAACCCCTTTGTTTTTTCTTCTGAATCTTCAATCTCAATGTCATCTGCACAAAATACAGCAAAATCAGAGTCTTTAGACCTAATTTCCTATCTATAATCTAGTACCATAAGCAAAAAACTTGAGTTGACCATGACTGACAGTTCCAGTGTTGTCCATTTTTAAAATTGTTGTAAAACGTACCAATATCTAATTCAGCATCTTCATTCGAAGGAGCATTATCGTGAGTTTCAGTGTTGTCGTTGGTTACAAAATTAGAGTTTGAGAAGACTGTCGATAGTTCTTCAAAACTAGCCCTGACATCCACAGGTCCACCATCTGATCCATTTTGCACTTTCTTCGCTTTTAAAGGAAAGCCAAATATGCCCTACGGATGTGTATAATTTCAGAAACCAAAAACTTTAATAGTTTGTACCCCAATGAGATCTAGTTTAGAAAGAGAGAGTAAGTCGAACAAGTTTTAACCTTTTGCTTGTCCTTATGATTGAGGGCAGCAGAAGCGAGCTCGTCATATGCGCCTACCAGATTCTTGTTATAAACTTGAGAAAAGGAGTTCATTTCCCTTTTATGACCAAAACCACAGTCAGCTCGAAGCCTTAAAATATCTGATATTGTTGCTCCTAATGTATTATCATCTTACGTTTTTCCCAAAAGAACTTACCCGTATGTTTTCCTTCCGCGTAAGAATGGAGATGCTAGTGACTTCTTGGTCGCTTCTTGCCTACATCAGCACAGAAAAAAATGAAACACTTTTATTTCCCCATCCTAAGAGAAAATAATGAAGAGAATAGAATACTAGCTTAGAGATCTCCACACGTACCACAATGAGTTCTCCATCAGTTGAAGAGCAAATGGAACCATTAGAACATGAGCTTGACTTGGAAGGAGAGTACATAAAGCCTCTAAGCTTGGTTTCTTTTACCACAGATAAATCTGGGATTGACCTTTAGGATTGTCATGATAACAAGTAATTAATATAGAAGTTTATCAAGAACAAACATAAAATTGTCTTTGTAGTAGCTGCGTGATTTCGAAGGCTTACGAAAAGGGGGCATAGAACCCACCTTATTTCAATCTTCCCACAGGTAAAGAGGAGAAGAAGCCCCAAACTAGAGCTGCTGCTGATGAATGTCGAAGCCCAGCAACAAGAAGAATCATTGAATTTTTCTTTGTAATGTACTTTCTTAACCCCCTGAGTTGCGTGTTTTAAGGAATAGACGTATGCAGCTTTCTCTGAGCATAGAAGTAGAAGTTGCTTATCGTTCTCAGACTGATCCTGCTGCTGTGTTAATCCCTTGCACCCTCCTTGACCATCTATGGGTATAATGCAACATGTTACTAATACTAAGTAGTTTCCATTATGCATTCAAGTAGAATTGGAAATGATCCTTAGAACTTACCTATGACATGCAAACATAGAGCTCTAAAAGGTTTCTTGGGTTGGATTTTATTAGGGCCCAAGGCATTTCCTGTATCACACTCAAGGGCAACCACAGATGAGTCCCTGGTAGTTAGCGCGAGTATATTCTTCTCAAAACCCTGTATATTGCAGGATCCGAATTGAAGAGAAACGATTCCAGTTGATACTTCACTAGCAATATCTTTCTGATACACGATGGTGGCTTCATCTATGTCCACTACCGATACCTGCATTCATCATTCAAAACAATTTCCTTAAGCAAGCTGAGCCATTCTAAATATCTGGATAAAAGTTAAAACGTTGGCAAAAGACATAAAAGAAGACTTCAGAGGAGATAGATAAGACTCTCTTACTTGTCCTTTCTCACTGCCAACGGCAAGCTGTTTACAGCTGCTATTAATGGTTAAAGATAGAACGGAACCGTTGACTTTGACTGTCTTAACACTCTGGATAAAATGATGTTGACATTCTTTCTTAGAAGATCCTGGGTGAATTATAGAAAAAAATGGGAAAACAAATCTATGTGTTAGTAATTGCAGGTTCTGTTCTGTCGGTATCTGGATTTCAGATAGGAGGTCAGAAAGCGATACTTAAAAGTAAGATTAGCTTAAATGGCGTTTACCAGGTAAAAACATAAAACCACCGTTCTCTTTGGAGTATGGCTCTGGTTTGAATTTGTAAATCCGAACCTAATGTAGTACGATACACCATAAACATCAGATTAGAACAATGCATGTCTGCATTGACTTCAAATTATAGAAAAGGGCCTGAACTTTCACCATTCCACTGTGATCTCCAGCAATAAGAAGTCGTGATTCTGTTTCATACAGAATTGCTGTAACGGCCACCCCACTTAACGAAGAGTCACATTCGCTCTGCAAATTAAACGAGCACAACTATAGCACTGGAAAAGAAATGTAACATGTTTACATAAAGTGTGATTCAGGGAGGTATAAACCTGTTCCTTCAGAGAAAAAAGTGGAATAAAGACGGGGTATGAAGCGTTCCAAAACTTGATCATTCCATCATCATGGCCTGTTATATACAGGTTTTTCACTGTTGAGAAACCACTGAAGCTGTATGCGTCCAGCTGATTTTTTCCAAGTGAAAGTAATGATATGTTTTTAGCGACTGACAGGTATCCCTGCGTTTATCAACAAAAAATTAGCTTGTAAGTCGCTCATGTCACCACAGAGATTCAGCATGTAAGGGGATGCAATGTTGAGGATCATACTATTACCTCATTTGAAAAGGTTGACAAACATGACTTGTTCGGGATAAATTTTGCACAAGTGGTGTTTGAATGATCGGCAAAAGGAAGATTTATCTTGACCTCGCTTGGGTTTAATGGAGGAGACTTGGATTGAGATTGTAATAAGAATTTTTCAATAGAGTGGTCATCATAAGCATATATGTGACCTGATTCTCCTACCAAAAGAAGGATCCCATCTTTGTTATGCTTGCCTTGTTGATCAGCAGAAACGCTAGAGATGATCTCCATGGCAATACACGGTTCAGGTAAATGAAGGCCCAATTTGATAGTGCGACATTCAGTTTGCTCATTCAACAAGACCACCTGCCCATATTAACTCCAACCCATTAGACAGAGATACAAAAGATTTCTTTTCTTTTCCATCAAGAAATTTTAAAGCAGTAATTCAAGTTATAACTTCAGCAATTATCTCTCCCAGTTTACCTGAACAGAGTTAGAAGATGCAGAAGCAGAGTAACCCAGCGCATATAGCCGACTCGCCTTTCCATCTCCATAAGCCCACTTCAAGGATGCTACAGGAACTTTTTCAGACTTGAATCCTAGATTTAGTTTCAAGAAGGGAGCATTATTCTGCATGTTGGTTGAGTCTTTGTTATCTGTTGTCGATTCAGCATGATCTGACGCCAAAGATGGAATGTTATAGAGCTGAATCTCTCCACTCATATAGCCTATAGCTACTTTGCTCCCAAATGGGCATGCCCACGAGGCAGAGGTTACTTTCTTTGATTCATGCCCTAAAGATTGAACAATGGCCCCCCCTGTAGAGAAAACGGGGTTGTTTTCTCGAATATCCCACAGTGCTATAAATCCGTCAGCGAATACAAGAAGGAGCCTGCATACAACGCATTCAAACAGGCAGATATGTAGTTATTCATCAGATTAAGACAGTGGTTGAAAACAGAAATGGACATTATGAGAAACTTCGTTTGGGAGCAGCTACACAAGCTTAAAAACGAAAGTAGCAGGAGTTGGACCGACAGAAGTACCGTCAATTACTTGAAAATGAAGATCATGAAAACAAAAGATAGGGAAGCAGATAAGTAATGGAATGCTACCTCTTGCTCTCGGCTGCTGGCTGAGGCATTATATGCACCAATACATTATTAGACGCAACACCATTCGAGTTTCCTGAAACAGAGAAACTCATAGGGTTATCAAAGCCTATAATAAAAGAAAGTTATCAACGGATCATGTTCGCTGATCAAGAAAATTAGAAATTTACTAATTACTGCTCACCACGCAAAGCTGAAAAAGGTATACTATACTTCATCCTTTCAATATCGTAAGATTCTCGATTATACTTCAGCACGGTGACATTGCCACTAGAATCTCCCACATATCTAAACACAGTAGCAAATTCTATACATTATACTAAGTCGAAATCTTGGCCGTAGCTGTAGCTTTAGGTATAATATTAGATAGAGCGAGGTAGTGCAAAAGCTCACATGAAGGGAGAATGTTGCAGAACGGAAAAGGATGTGATCGCCTCATCAAATTTGTAAGCGCAAGCCACTAGTTTTCTATCAACATTCCAGACCTGAACCAGATATATAGAGTATCAATCAGCATTTCTGAAAAACAAACAAACTAGATTGGTTAAAGAAGTTGGCTTTTACAAATTATAAATGTAACTTCACCTCGATTTGATTTGTGGCTGTCACATTGAAAAGAATGCCTTGGTTATATGCAAACTGCGAGACAGAGAAATAAAGTATACGATGAAAATAATACAACATCATCAAAGTCCAAAGAAGCCTAGAATAAGGAAACTGCATTAGGTAGTAGTTGAAATGTAGAAGCATATACGCCGAGAGAATAAAGAAGATGAGAAGATAGAAATGGACAGCACCTGCATAAATTTGCTGAGAGCTATCTCATCAGATTGTAGCAGAGCTTGACAGTTATCTTTTCCAAACAGTTTTTATCAGGCCATCTCGTGTAAAAAAGCACAACGAAACATGAATCAAGATCGGGAAAACATAAGAAGACACCCCATAAAAGAAACGTCATTTGTGCCCTTAGTGATGAGCTCAATTTCATAATCTAGTGTTCACGGTTAAACGAAACTTAGAAACTGTAGTACAGATCATTTATCTGATCATGAAGAGTTTCTTGTCAGCACAGTTGGCAACAATGAGACAGGTAAATTGCGAGTCTTACTTGGTGGAAATCGCAAGAATCTTCTGACTCGGCTCATATGCAAACATGCACGATCGTGGGGGAATTCCATAACGAAATGTCACGTTCGGACTTAAATCTTCGGGTTTTAAGCTTTCCGAGTTGCCTTCAGGCTATATAACAGTGAAGGGCACATGTTGCAGGAAAACTAGTAAACACTTGCGAAATACAAAATCACAAAAAGAATCAAAGATTCTGGAGCTTTGTTCAAATGCAATAGAAATTTCTCTTCTTCAGGACGTTGTTCTCAGTCACAGTTTCCATTTAACATTTGTTGCAGCAATTCAGCTAAAATGTAGACAGTCTTTGAATTTGCGCCGACCATCACATGGACCAGGGAACAAGCGAAGTAGCCGCAGGACATGCACAGAATCATATACTACTATAGTATAAATTATCATAGTATTAAATACTATAGCTTTCCCCTTTTTCGTTCATCCTACATTTAATACTCATCAGACAAACAATAATGTCAAATAATAAAAGTGCCAGAGAAGACGGATCAACAGAGCAAGGCCGGCAGGGGCGGGCCTCCATCTTTCCGTGTCATCATTTTTAACAATGTATTCTCATATTTTAAACTATCTTTCCGGCTGTTGACGCTTAATCAACGCAACCGATACCTTTCGTGGTCCCGTGGATACGAAATTCATACAAAAGTATCCGTTCCCTTTCTTTAGGGGAAGATAAATTCAGAAATTCAGATCAACTTCAAGATTAAAAACACATCATTTTTCGCAAATCAGTGAGTAGGATATACTTCAGATAAATCTCCCAGGTGCATAATACGAGTATTAGTTTAATTCTTTCGAGGGACGAAACGCATTATTACAATGGACCATATAGTTTGTACCTAGGATACCAGCAATAAAGCGAAATTATTTTTTTGGCTGCCTGCTACATTGTCATCAAAATACTTTAATAACCATATCCGGGATATTTAACAGCATATTAGGCCCCATTCTTTTGCATGACTGATAATCTAGCTGATGTCAGTTGTGAGCTTCAGCTGAAAGTTAGAAAAAGTAGAGAAGAAAAATACTCCTCCAGTTCAAAATAATTGTCGTTTTAGACTTGAGACTTATGTTCAAATTATTTGTCGTTTCTTTTTGACTTTTTGTATCTTACTTTCTACTTTTTCCCTTTTCACTTTTTTAATTATTAATGTCATTGTACTCTACTTTTTTGTCTTACCAAAAGTATACTTATTTTTTTATTCTTTACATACAAAAAAGTAAGGACATACTAGTCATTTTAAACTCTTCCTTAAAAAGTGTGAAAATGTCTAAAACGACATTTATTTTGAATAGGAGGGAGTAGTTGATATGACAATTGATGTATGTGACATACAAGACAATAAACTAGCTGATCAAATAAACTCGGTGAATAGTTTGAGTGAAAAGAAAAGCAAATTACTTCTCATAGAATATCCAGTTTATATGCCTACAGTTACAACATTATCACCATGGATCTAGGGTCAATATTGATTCATCTGCCTTCAAACACGACACGAGCTTCTATCATTAATGCTACTCTACCGTATAGCTCCAATTTCCATATTTAACCTCAGCACTAATCTCATACTTATTCCTTTGGTCTTCCTTACCCGCATTAAGGCACCAAAAACTCAATAATGCAACATTCCGTAACTTTACGAATCGAGCGGTGACGGTTCAAAATTCAAAAAGGGAAGAAAAAAAAAGAGCGTACATTACAGATGCAGCGATGGAGAATAAACATATAATTCCGGTTCAATGAATCAATAACATTCCCGAGACAACTGCGCGTACAGCGCACTCTGAATCTAATACCACTACTCCAACTCTCCAAGCATCCCGAGAAAAATGTAAAATCCGATTTAGAAAGCTAAACAAATAATCAAATTCAAAATCACGACAAATACATGTCGAACTTGTATTATATTTCTCTTAAGACGAGGTTAACGGGGGTGAACTCAGGAAAAAGTTGTTTGAAACACAGAATTCGAAAAGTTTTAACTGATCTAGAATAGATTAACGGGAGTAAAGACGATCATCGATTCCAGAAAGCATGAAAAGTGCAACGAAAGAATACCGATCAATCACGATACTTCTAAGCTCGGATTTTTCTGCATCTGGTTGCAGGAATCAATCCGAAAAAAGCGCGACTCAGCAGAGTGGAAAATCAGACTGAAAAGAGAGACGGAAGAGGGAGCAACTTACCTTCTTCGTCGCCTTATCTACAAGCTTTTGACAAACGCATCCATGGATTGGAGTTGGAGAGGAGTAGTACAGTGTAGTGCAGAAAAATTGCTTCAGGAAACTCAAGCTCTTGGCGAGACGATGGCGACCTTCTGTGGAAAGAGCAGGCAGGAAGCGTGAGAAAAGTTGGAGTGGATAAGAGGCTTTAGTGTAGGTAGAGTGGAGCAGTTAGATTACAGTTCGTCAGTTCCCAGTTTTCTTCTTCCTTTCGTTTGCCTACAGGCTACAGTTACATCACAAGGAGAGGAGGAAAGCCGATGCAGGGAGTGCAGTTGATGCTTTTTACTTACTCTCCGCCTCCTCTACTTTGTGTTTTTTTTTTTTTTTTGAGAAAACCAAGGTGAGTGGACGATTTAAAATTATTTAAATATATAAATATTAAGGGAAATTTCACGATATACCCCGAGGTTTGAGTGAATTTTACGATACCCCTGAGGTTTCATTTTCATTACGAGATACCTCGAGGTTTTTTTTTTTAGATAACCCCTGAGGTTTCAATTTTATTACAAGATGCCCCTCAGTTCAGATTTGGATGTATATATGTCATATCCTCATTTTACCTCGCACCATATGCCCCGTAACAGGTTTATGGTCAATTTTAAAAAATTTAAAATATGAACAAAATGCACATAAAAATTAAAGATCAATTAAAATTTTTTTCAATTTTAAAAACATAAATAAATATAAAAACAAATTAAAAAATAGAATCATGAAAGGTTTAAAATAAATAGAAATGACTAACCAACAAAAAAATAATCTATTTAAAAAACTTATATTGTTACATAATTTAAAAACTATTATAGTGGTGGCTTAAAATCATATGCCCCGCAATAACATCAGGGATATATGATCAAAGTTTTGTTTGAATTTGAAACTTAAATAAAATGCTATATAAATTAAAGTTCACATAAAATTTGAAATCAATATTAAAAAATGAATATAATTAAATAAACATAAAACAAAAAAAAATTAATAAATAGAAATGACTTAAAAATAAAAAGTAAATTATTTTGAAAAATAAACATAACTTGTTAAGGAGTTACCTAGATATGTATTAAAATTGTAAAAAGTATAACAATAATATGAAGAATATTAAAAGCAACAATTTCATAGAAAAAATCATTATTTAAATTAGAAAAATAAAGTAAAAATCATTTTTTGTTCTTTAAATATAATTGCTATAATAGTTTTAAATTATGTAACAATATAAGTTTTTTAAATAGATTATATTTTGTTGTTGGTCATTTCTATTTATTTTAAAGTTTTATGATTCTAATGTTTTTAATTTTTTTTTATGCTTTTATTTATATTTTTTAAAATTGAATTAAATTTTAATTGATCTTTATTTTTCTGTGCATTTTGTTCATATTTTAAATTTTTAAAAATTTGACCATAAATCCATGTTGCGGGGCATATGGTGTGAGGGAAATGAGGATATGAAAATTTATATTAGAATCTGAACTGGGGGCATCTCGTAAAATTGAAATCTAAGGGGTATATTGTAATGAAAATGAAACCACAGGGTATATCGTAAAAAAATGAAACCTCGGGGGTATCTCATAATGAAAATGAAACCTTGGGGGTATCTCGTAAAATTCGCTCAAACCTCGGGGGTATGTCATGAAAATACTACCTTCGACCTTGCTATTTATTTGTTGGCACGTTTTTTCATTGTTTAATAAGATAAAATAAATTTTATAAAATAAATTTTTACACTATATAGTTTTTGATATAAGAATTCATCACAAACTTAGATTTGTAAAATTATATCATTTATATATAAATATTAAATTAAACGACAAATTTAAATAGTAAACTAGAAGATCAATAGGAACAGAGGGAGTAATTTTTAAAATTTAAATTTTTAATTTTTTTTAAATAATAATTTATATTATTAAATTTAATTTTATAAAATAATTTAATTTTACATATTTAATATTAAAATAGAAAAAATATTTTAAATCAATTTGGGAGTAATAAAATTAGATACTACCGTTTCTAATCGATCAAGTAGGCATCCTTTCAAAAACAAAAGAAAGAAAAATTAAATCGACTACGCGACAAACGGTGATCACTGTCGTACACTTGGCAATTGCCACTGATCTGATCATGACCTGGTTGCGACCACACGAGCAGCATCTAGCAAGAAAGCCAAAGCAGAGGGAGGAATTGGGTTTTGTTTGAGTGAACCAGTCATCGAAGTGCACTCGCCAGTGCGAGTTCAGATATCCGTGGGGGACCCATTGCACACCTGGCTGCAAAGCGTGTATCCCTCCTCCACAGTCCACACTGAACTGAATTGATCGAATAACGAAGGAAAGAGACCTCAAGAGGTCAACCGGTACCATAGCGCCACGTATGAAGTTGCGATGTGGGTAACTCCGTTTGCGAAGGCAAATTCGTACACACGGCGGTACCGTGCACAATACGTGCGACCTTGTGACATGGCATCCCAGTCAGCAGCTGACTGGGTTATTTTGCTGACTGGGTTGCTTTTTTATTATATTATTTTAAATGATTGTTACTTTTAATATATAAGTCCAAAATAAAAAAAAATTATATCATTGTTCATCTAATTCAAACTCTTCAAAACAAGACCAATCATGGATATGTTTTGATAACTTTGAAAAAAAACTTATTTTTACATATGTATGATGATAAACTAATATATATGATTCATTTAGTTTTGATATATGATTCATTAAAATTGATATTATGATTCATTAACTAATAAATAGTGAATCAGATTACAAATTTTGAACCCGATAAAAATCATTATTGTTTTATAGTGTATTATTATTGTTGTATTAATCTTATATGGTGAATCATGTATTTTTTTATGTATCAAATTTGTTTTGTGTTGTATTATTGTTTAAAATTTTCTTTTTATATGTGATTGATGATTCACTAAAATGATGTTATGATTCATTAAACTTGATATTATGATTCATTGAAATTGGTGTTATGATTCATTGAAATTGGTGTTATGATTCATTAACTAATAAGTGGTGAATTAGATACACTCCGGAACCGATAAAAATCATTATTGTTTTAGTGTATTATTATTGTTGTAATATATTTTATAACTTACATGGTGAATGATGTATTTTTCTTACGTACCAAAATATTGTTTTGTATTGTATTATTGTTTAAATTTTTATTTATATGTTACTGATGATACACTAAATGATGTTATGATTCATTACATTTGATATTATGATTCATTGAAATTGGTATTATGATTCATTAACTAATAAGTGGTGAATTAGGTAACAACTTTGGATCAAATACTAAACCATTATTGTTTTGTGGTGTATTATTAGTGTTATATGGTGTATTTTAAACTGTATGTGGTGAATCATAAGTGTTGTTGATATATACATATAACTAGCATAAATTTTAAAACTTGTCAAAACATATTCATGATTGGTCTTGTTTTAAAGAGCTTGAATTTAGATGAACAATGGTACAAAGTTTTTTTATTTTGGACTTATATTTTAAAAGTTATGACTATTTAAAGTTAATCAAATATTATACCATTTTATTATGCCACATAAGCAGTCCAGTCCGCTTAGTGACTGGACTGCCACATATACTGCCGTACCATGATAGGAATAAACCCTTCCGCACCATCTACCGTCTGGTTTGCGAAATATAATCAGTCGACAGTCGGTGGTCAAAACTTTTCCGTTTCGTCCCCACCTCTTTAAGATAATTAATTAATGAAAATTTTCATTATAATTTTGACTTACGAAAATATCATTAATTTTGGGAATTTCATGAAATTAACTATACTTTTTACCAATTCATTAAATATCACTAAAAAAAATCAAAATATCATTATATTTTTGTAAACGTGCATGAAATACCATTGTAATCATTGATCATATGAAAAAAAGACAAAAACACTTTTACTAGTTAACAAAGTACTTTTAAAGTCCACAATATGCTCTTAAGTGTTTAAAATTCACAAAAATTCAAAGTACAATAAAAAATAAAATAATATATAAAAATTATAAAAATAAAATATATATTAAAACAAATAAATATTCATTTTAAAAAAAATTATTCGATATCAAAAAATAATATTGTGTTTAAAACAAATGATTTATACCAATTTTCTACCATTTATTTAAATAAGTAACATTTTTTAATTATTATTTTCTATCAATTTAAATTATTTCTTCAAAGTAAATTATATATATATTTTTCAACTTATATTTTAAAATTTTAGTTTTAAAAATTATATTCTATTTTGTAGATAACTTTATGATCATAATGTTTAAAGTTATGTGCAAAACAGGACATAAATTTTAAAAACTAATATTTCTAATATAAGTTAAAAATATAAAAAATTACTTTAAAGAAATAATTTAAATTGATAGAAAATAATAATTAAAAAATGTATAATTATGATACTTAATTGGTAGAAAAATTAGTATAAATTATTTGTTAGAACATAATATTCCTTTTGTGGTACAAATAACAATTAAAAAAAGAAATATTTATCTGTTATTAATATTTTATGATATTTTCAATGTTAATAATTTTTTAATTTGATATATTATTTTATATTTTTATTGTATTTGAATTTTTTGTGATTTTTTGTGAATTTTTAACACTTAGGGGCATATTGTGAATTTTAAAAGTAATTTTGTTAATTACTAGGGGTATTTTTATCCTTTTTTCATCTGGTCAATGACTATAGTGGTTTTCATGGACTTTTACGAAAATATAGTAGCATTTTGTGACTTTCTTTTTTTTTTAGTGACATTTCATGAATTAGCCAAAAATATAGTGGCATTTCATGAAATTTCCCTTATATTTTGTAAAAGTATATGAAATATCACTATATCGTTGACCAGAAGTAAAAAGACCAAAATACCCCTACTAATTAACAAAATATTTTTAAAGTTTGTTAAAAAATTCACTAAAATTCTAAAAAATTAATAATTCTATAAAAATATAGATAACTATAAAAAATCTAAAAATTAAAAAACCTATGAAATAAAAAAAAATTAAAATATCATAAAACATTAACAAAAGTAAATATTTCTTAGATTTTTTCAAAAAAGTTTAGTACCATTGAAAAATATAAATTTTTAAACATATAATTTTTCTACAAATTTAGACTAGTATAGTACCGTAATTTTAATTAATTAATTACCATAATTGTTAAAACATATTTTTAAATTATTTTTTCTCTCAATTTAAATTATTTGTTCAAAAAAAATATTTACTTTTTTAAAATTTATATTCTAATTTGTAGATGACTTTTGACATAATTACTTTATTTGGAATAAATACTTTAAATTGATAAAAAAAAAGATAGTTGAAAATGTATGTACAAATTTGGGTAATTAATTGGTACTAGTTATGGTGCTTAATTGGTAGAAAAATTGGTATAACTTATGTTAAAATTATGACTAGTACCATTTTCTACCAATTATCACCATAACTTGTACCAATTAACTATCATATTTTGTACCATATATTTTCATATTTTCTTTTTCTTTCTATCAAATATAGTGGCATTTCATGAAATTCTCATTAAATAATTATGAACAAGTTCCTTTGCTTGGAATCCTCGCAAGAGCAACCGTCGAAGCCCATTCTTAGTAAGTGTCAATTTTGCTCAATGCAAATATCTAACCTAAACTTAACCTACAAATTACAAGTTTGAGTTGAGATTTTTTGTGTTTAAATTTGTGTTGGTTTGGATTATCCATTATTTTTTACAGTTATGTGGGTTATAAGTTCTAACTCGAACTCAATCTGACATATTGTCTTTATTTTAAATGAAGAAAAAATATGGAGTAATAAATAGTTACATATACTAGGATGTCACTCCGGCTCTTTTATCATTCTATAACTATTAGTTAATAAAAATAAAAAACTATCAACACTTTTCTTTACTTATCCAACAAGTTGGTAAATACGTTTTTTCAAGACAGTCAACATTCTTTTCTATAAATTGGATTAGGGTCAATGAAGGTCAGACATCACTTGTAACTCTCAAGGAATCTAACAGATAATGAAAAAGTTGGTAATTTATTTTAGTTATAAAATGAAATAATGTAAAAAAAGATGCATTTATAAGTTTTTGGATTAAACATGTTTGGTTTGGGTCTAATGATTTAATATGGGCCAGGTTAGGGTTGAAAATTGTAACCAGATTATTTTTTTGGTTGGGTTTAGGTCAGAGACTCTTAGACGGGTTCAGTACGGGTTAACCTCAACCCAAGTGTCAACCCAAATTGCCACCCCTAATTCTAACTCCTAATTAAAGTTGGCCACGGGCTGGTCCTGGTCTTAGTCCCGGGCTCAACTGGTCTCGGTCCCCAAAGTGAGGGACCGATCACACACCGCTAGTAACCGATCCCGATCCCATTTTTTAGGGACTGTAACCGGTCTCGAGCCAGTCTCAGGCTGCTTCCTAGCTTTTTGTAAATAAGATTTTATGTAATTTACGGCTAATTAGTAATAGTGGAAAGTTATATAAAAAATGATAATATTTCCAAATAATCGATGTATTGTAAAAACAGTTATTCATTTTTGGGCTTGCACTTACTTAACATTTATAAAATCATAAGATAAGTTGGCTACGTATCGCAAAAGAATTAAAGCCTACGTAGATCTATCATTACAATCTTTATTACGTTACAATTCTAAAGTAGTTCGAATACTAAATTCTAACTTCCAAGTTCAAAGTTCGGCCATATCTTAATATTATATCATTTAAACTAAAACTTAATCATGCACTCTTACATCATTGATATCGTCAGTTGCTCCTTGATCTGAACTGCTGGAGTTCGACGTCAACCAATTATCTTCTTCAAAAGGAGCATTATTTTGATTTCATCCTTGTGAATGTATCTCAACAGCGTCCTCATCGTACTTGCACCACAACACACACCCCACACACACACACACACACACAAAAACACACACACACACACCCACACACCACACACACACCACACACACACCAACCACACACACACACACCCACACACACCCACACCACACACACACACACAACACACACACACACCACACCACACCCCACACACACACACCACACACACACACACACACCCACACACACACACACACACACACACACACACACACCCACACACACACACACACACACACACACACACACATTTTCACCAAGCATGATCTTGTATCGTCTAACACGCGTTTACCCGTGTTGAATGCTGTTTTAGAAGCAATGGTTGAGGCAGGAATTGTAAGGCTGTCTTGTGCAATTTGAGTTAAGATTGGAAACTTTGATTGTTGGCCTTTCCACCACTTGAGAACATCAACAACTTCATCATCGTCCAAATTTAAAGTCAAATCCAGACAATCATCATAAGTGGAGTAGGTAGAGCCTGAGCTAGTAGTCTTTCGTTAATTCATAATATTAGCTATCACTGAGTTCACAAACTCTGGCTTAGAAAGAGGTGGCTTCCCATAACTATTACCACCACCATGCTGACTTGAATTGCTATTTGGTCTATATTTTTCAGCATAAGTATCATGCAAGTCATGCAAATTTTATTAAACTTTTAACATGAGCATCAACATTAATGGTATCTAATAACAATTAAGAGTGTAAATAAGAAATAATTGACGTTAACCCTCTAGTTTAACATTAGGATCAAGAATTGCAGCTATACAATACATTAAAGGAAGTTCACCAAAATAAATTTTCCACTTTGTAATCATGTCTTGAATAATCATGTAGATCATTGGTTCATTCCTTGCATTATAGAGAGCATGCATGATTGTAATACACTCTTTGACTACAAGATAATATTAGGTACATTGATAAGTGTGAAATTGTGCTATTTCAAGGTCTTTATTCACCTTCATTTTACTTGGTGCATAACTTATTTCACCACTTTATGGAGTAATTTTGAGATTATTAGTGAGCTTATACTTTTGACATATTTGAATAGGTAAATACTCATGTGAGTACATTTTGAAAGCTTAAATTGATGTTGCATCAATGTTCGAACACTTCAGAAAGAATGCCAAGCCAACGGAAGCATCAAGAGAATTCGGGTGCAAAGAGGAGCCCACTAGACTCGACCGACCCATGGGACGACCGTGGGAGGGTCGGTCCAACCCTGTCCAACTCTTCTACACCCTACTAGAGAATCGACTGACCATAGGACCGACCCTAGGTGGGTCGGTCAAGCTTAAAAATGAGCATGTGCCTCATTTACCAGAGGGCCGACCGACCCACGATAAGGGCCCTGAGAGGGTCGGTCGAACGGAAATTCTGCCCAGATTTGTGTTTTGAAAAGCTGAATTTTGGGGCAACTCTTCTCATTATTCATTCACCACGACCAAACCTAAAAGAGGAGATAAATAGAGGCAAACAGAAGGAATAAAGAAGAGGAGAAAAGAAAAGATGAATAGAAGGAGAAGGAAGTGAATAATCCACCTCCATTGAAGCTGTAGAGCTCCTTTAATGGCTAAATCTCTCTTTTCTCTTCTCTTTCCCTTTTTAATGGTTGAGTAGTCTCATTTTGTATCCTAGGACGGGGTTTGACCCTAACATTGCTCATTGAATGCTTTTAACCTAACTCATTAAATACTCTTGTTTTTTCTCCTTCAATATCAATTAATGCTTTAATTTGATCAACTATGGCATTTGTGGTGGTACCATTAAACATTTGAGCTTGAGTTTGGAACTTGACAAAAGGGGGATAAGCCATAACTTTTACATTCTTGATTTGGGGGATAACATCTTAGGGCTATTATTTAAGAGCTTTTGCTTAATGCTACTTAGTGACTTAGACCTTCTTTGAGTAAGAGGTTTGACTAATTAGGTAAAAATTGACTTTCTCATGATTTGGGAAGTCATGAATTAAACTCTAATAGACAATGAGATAATGAGTTAAGGTTATGAGATTCTTTGGGTGATTTAGGCGATTCCCCACTATCCTAGGGTGCTTTTACCATCCATTCCAATCAACACTTGATTTACTGTTTATTGTTTTCATCATTACAAACAACTAAGCTTGCCTTCGGCTAAACCCCCTTTACAGTTTTTTTGTTCACACATCACTATAGTACCAAAGCTTGGGATTTAGAAACCAATTTCCTTGTGGATACGACACTTGTTATATTGCAATGAATTGGGTGCACTTGCCCATTTAGCTAGGTCTTACTGCTTAGAGTAGTTTTTCCCTAACAAGTTTATGGCGGTTGTCGGGGAAATTGATAGTTTTTATCTCAATTTCCTCAGTTTTAGTATTTTAGTTTTTGTGTATTTAGTTGTCTTATCTTGTTTATTTCTTTTAGTTAATTGTGTTTAGTTGTATTTTATCTATTCTTACCTTCTATACTACTTAAGTGTATTTGGTGTTGGTGTGGTTTAGGTACCCTCTGTTTTCTCGGTGTATGCCAAACAATCGAGCCAAGGGATCTCCACTTGTTAGTCCGAGACCCGAGCTTGAGCGTTCCTTGCTGAGAGCTATCAAAACTTTGGAAAATCTGAGTATGGCTGATCAAGAACCGCCCATAATAGAGGATAACGGGTACCCGCAACAAAAAGCCCTTAAAGACTACAACCAGCCGGACACTGAAGGGAGACCTTCAGCCATAGTCCTTCCGGAGTTGACACCCGAAGAGGCTGGACAATGGGTATTCAAGACCCACTACTTTACTAATGTCCGAGACTTAGGGAAATTCAGCGGAGCAAATCCCGATCCCAATCACCTAAGTCTCTTCCTCGATTTTTGCAAATCATTCGGTAAAACTGGTAGAGTCAGTGAGAGGATACGCTTGCAGCTCTTCCCTCACTCACTGTCAGATGCTGCATCGAAATGGTATAGAAGCTTGCCTTCAAGGTCAATCCACACTTGAGCATAAATGGCTCAAAAATTGCTTGCCAAGTATTACTCCACAAGTAGGACAAGGTAATTGATTGGAGAGATCAACACTTTTTTTCCAAGAACCGGGGGAGACGTTATATGACGCATGGGATCAATTTAAAGACATGTTGATGAATTGCTCCCATCACGGTTTGGATGACCAATCTTTATGTTTATCCTTATTCAACGGTCTTGACGATGCACAATAGACTCCTTCTGAACTCCTCAGCTGGAGGGAGCTTCATGACTAAGTCACCTCAAGAGGGGATGAACCTCCTAGAGGTGATGACTAGTAACACAAGGCAATTGTCTAAGCCCAAGGGAAGAACTCCAAGAGTAGGGGTCTCCTTCATGTTGAGCCCACTGACCTTTTTGTGCTCAACTATCCTCGCTCACAAATGGTGTAGAAGTTAGCTATATCTCAAAAGGAAACGACCGAGTCTATAGCTTCTTCATCGTCATAATCTGCATCTACTTTAGCTCCAATTTCAGGGGTGTGCAATTTGTGCGGGTCCTCACGAGACCCATTTTTGTGAAGGCAAAGCTTACGCCGATTCACATGGGGACGTGAACTATGCAGGCAACCACCCCGGATATAACTACAATCAGCAAAATGCCCCATGAAGAAACCATCAGAACTTCTCATGGAGGAGTAATGACCAAACCCAAGGGGGATCAAGCAATACTCAACAACCCCACGGATACTGGTCACAAGGATTGTCTCAAATGCCAAACTAAAAAATGGGTTACTAACCACAAGGACCACCTCCGGGATTTCAATGACAACAACCCTTCTACCACTTTAGATCCAAACACAGAGTTGAGAGACATGATGAAGAGTCTTGTCTCAGTAGTCCATACTAGGCAGCAGAGTTTGACTCATTTAAGGCTAGGGGTGGCAATTCGGGTTAATGGGTCGGGTTGGAGCTCACCCATACCCGACCCGATTAAAATTGTATTGACCCATACCCACCCAATAATATTCGGGTTACAAATTATCAACCCATACCTAACCCATATAAAATGATTAAACCCATACCCGACCCGTTTGACCCAACATAATTAGGCTATGCAAAATTTAAAAGACCTGGAATTAAATTTTTTTATGATTGCTCAAACGGAGTTACAAATGAATGAAATCATACATTCAATATGGTAGATATTCTAGAGTTTTCATTATCCTCCGTCTTTTTCTTTTTCCACATACATGTCGTGCTCAGTGGCACTTAAAGAAGAAGGTGATGTGTACGCGCCTGGGCCAAATATAACTGTATTTCTCTTTCAGAATATAGAATCAAAACATAGACAAAAATCTTCAGAGTACAGAAGAGATAGGACCACAGTGGGAGCTGTGGAGGAGAGAATAGCACATGTCTTTTGACAATCCACATAACGAATACTCTTTTTTTTTGCTTTATAAAGAAATACAACAAAGTAGTATTATCAAATAAACAACCTCTCATCAAAAAGATATACATAATCTATATTATAGCACTTTAGTAATATATTTATATTTTCATCTAATTATTTATTTATTATTATTTTTAATAAAATAAGATAAACGGGGGTTGACTACGGGTTAGGACTTTAAACCCATACCCAACCCACAAATTTAATAGGTAACCCATACCCGACCCAATAATTAAATGGGTCAAATCGTGACCCAAACCGCTATTTTCGGGTTGGGTATGGGTCGGATTATCGGGTTGTTGGTAAAAATTGACACCCCTATTTAAGGCTAGTCAAGAGGCCACCAACAAGAGTTGAGGGATAGCTTGAGCAAATTTCTCGACAGCTTGCTCAAAAACCTTTGGGCACTTTTCCAAGCCAACCCAAACCTAATCCAAAAGAGCATCTCAACGCCGTCTTTGTAAGGAGATCGAGAAAGGGAGATGGGGGTGGTTAGAGTGGTTGAGATTTTCGACCTTCACCCTTACCTCCAGAGTGGGCTATGGCTATTGAAGATTCCAAGGATAAAAATCTCAACTCGAAACCTCGGCCATAAGATGGAACATCTCATTCAAACTGAGAGGACTTTCCTTGGGACTCTGTTAACCGGTTATGAGAATGAAAATATAAAGTTGGAGAAGTGGGAGGAAAACACAGATGTCCAAGTCCCACATGAGTCAAGCAACTCCAGAAGGGTGACGTAAAAGGGTTGAGCTCCCAATGGAGGGAACTTCTCAGACATTCCCACAGATCTTGCCACTCAAAAACCTTCTCCGCACGAACCACCCTTACCTTTTTCTAACCGAGCCAAGACACAAAAACTTAATGCGGAGTATGGGAAGTTTCTGGCGATGCTGAAGCAGTTAGATGTCAACATTCCTTTTGTAAACCTCATTTCCAAGATGCCAAACTATGATAAATTCCTCAAGCGTCTCATCTCCAACAAAACAAAATTGACTGAAGTCGGCAATCCAACTTAATGAGGCTTGCTCTACTTCTTAAACAACCATTACCGTTGAAATACAGCGATCCAGTAGCTTCACAATCCATTCATGATTGGTAGCACCTTCTTTCAGTAATCCTTATGTGATCTAGGTGCCTCCTTCAACTTGATGCCCTCTCTACCTTCAAGAGGCTAGGAATTGGTGAATTGAAGAAGAGCAAGATCGTCCTTCAACTGGCGGATGGGTTGATGGTCTACCCAAGTGGAGTGGTTGAGGACGTGATCATTAAAGTGGATCTATACTTCCCATGAGATTTTTTTTCTTGGATATCGAAGAAAACTCCACTACTAACTCATCCTTGACCCACCCTTCCTCGCCACACCGCCGATGCTCAAATTGTAGTTCTAAGAAGACCATCAACCTTACAAGCCTATGATGAGCGATTAGGCTTCACGAGGGAGATCTTCAAACAGCAAACGGCTACAATCAAGGTTGTGGAGAAGGAGGCCGAGCCACACATCTGCTTTGCTTCTCTTCATCACCCTACCCGAAGGGATGGCCATTAAGGAGTAGTTCAACGCTTATCAGCACCAGGTGGCCGAGCACCAGCGCCGATTGAAGAGGCACCAACGCCAAACGGAGGCCCAAATCCATACCTCCGGGAGTAGATGGAGCGGTGTGGCCCCCTCGCCAGTAGCCCGTATTTGACTAGGATGTTGGCGTACCATTGTTTCTAAGACTTTTGTACTTCATTTAGATGTTCTTTATGTTTGTCATTTGAATTTCATTTACTTTCACATTGCAGTACTTTCTTTTCCGCACTACTCCTATGTTTTTAGAACCTTTTTGACTATTATGCTTTGGTACTCATTTATGAGTCCCCTTTTGGCATCTAACTATGGCCTTTTTGAGTATTCTTTGGAATCCCTTTTGCGCCCAGTTCTTTTTTGCTATGCATTGTAGATATATACCAATTGAACTCAAGAACACTCAAAGTTGGGCCAGGAGAAATTCAAGAGGAACTCTTGCCAATTTTTCCTAGGATCATCGACTCTTCCCATCGCAGCTAGCACTTCAATGACCACAGACACTAGCAAGTGGAGGGAACCCCGCCAACAATCTCTTTATTAGAGGAGTACTTTTTCTCTAACCTTTTAACATTTACATAATGCATTTCAATTTTTGCCTACTCCATGCTTCGTGCTTCAAAACGGTCTTCTATTTTGTTTTCCTTGAGCTCTGTTTTGAACAATGAGGACATTGTCCCTTTCAAGTGTGGGGGAAACGACCTTTTCTTTTTGGCGCACTGTTCAAGTTCCCTTATGCATATCTATAGCTTTCATTTAGGAGTTACATTTATAGTAAGCAAGTGTTTCCATGAATTCTTGGAATTTTCCACCAAATTTTTCAAAAAGTTCTCTCTTGAGGAGCCATGTGTTTGCGGTGCAACCATAAATCTTCATCTTGGTGAATTTTTTATTGCTTAGGGGTTCTTTCTATTTTCTTCTAGGGATTACTAAGAGGTGCTTCCGGTGAAAATTTTTAAAAGGAACTTGAGAGACATCATAGGTAACCAACAAATGAGAGTTGAGTGTCATTAAAGCAAGGCAAAATGCCAATTATCTTCTTCATCTCTTGTTGCAAAAGTGAATCAAATGCAAATCTCTATTTTTCCTTTTGTTTTCCTCAATGCATATTTAGAAAAGTTGACAATGGTAAAAGTTCTCTAAGTTCCATAATCTTAAGAACTTGGAAGCACTTTAGATCATACCCCAAAACTCTATATTTTTACTTGCCCTAAGCACCCATATACCATGAATAGGTTGATTGCATCCTCTGAGTTTTTTTCACAAATTTTGCTCACTTGAATTCAAGATTCATCTAAACACTTGCTTAATTTAAATGTTCCTTTCTTGTGGGTTCGTATTTTTCTTCAGGACAAGCAATAGATAAGCGGCGGGGAGTTGACAAGTGGTGAAATAGTGCTATTTCAAGGTCTTTATTCACCTTCATTTTACTTGGTGCATAACTTTTCACCACTTTTGGAGGACTTTTTGATTGATTAGTGAGCTTATACTTTTGACATATTGAATAGGTAAATACTCATGTGAGTATATTTTGAAAGCTTAAATTGAGGTTACATCAATGTTTGAACACTTCGGGAAGTATGCCAAGCCAACGTGTAACACCCCAACTTATAAAACCATAATCATCTCATAAACCTCCAATTACTTATTAACATTACCACAAAATTTCTACAAAGTTGGTGTTACCGCCGTTAGTCACCCACATGACTAACTAGGCATACTAAATTCTCCAAGATCTAG
>JAIOTZ010000413.1:0-54035 GCA_023374045.1 Limonium bicolor
GAGTTATGGGAATGGGTATACCAATTTAAAGAACCCAAAACATTGTATTAGTATTGTAGTTATAGAAGTTTAAGTATTTTTGAGCAAGTATGTGGATTGTAGGCCTTAAAGCCAAAGAATTGTGTATGTGTATTGATAATGTGGTTTAAGGAAGTAATGATGTATTGGTATTGTATTGATTGCTGGTAGGACCCTCGTATGGGTGTGGCTAGATTAGGAATGTATTTGGTGAGAATGGATATGTGTGGCTAAGTAAGAAAAGTAGGTGAACTATGGCAAAATTTTGGTAGGAATTGTGCATTATTGGATGACTAGGTGGATGGGAGAACCAAGGTGTGTATTGGAGTCAGTAGATATGTTTAGTAACTATGGAGTAGTAGTTGTAGTAAGAGAATAAAAGTGTGTATAAAGCTGTAGCAAATAGCATGTGAAATGCATTGGAGAAACAAGGAAAAAGAGTTAGTGTTTATAACCTTGAAGGTGGGGATTTGACTTGGGTATAGGTAGTGCATATGTCTAGGATGTAAAGTAATGGATTTAGGATGCTAGGAGAGGCTTGGTAGAGGGAGTATTGAATGGTAGAAGTGGGGAACAAAAATCTGTAGCAAAACAGTGTATTAGTACCTTGAATTTTAGGAAGAAATTTGGTGTGTATAACCTTGGAAACACAAAAAAAAAACTTAAGGTATAGTTATTGCAAATGATTATAAAGGATTTGGAATGGTTATTAAGTGAGTTGGTAGGAGTAGGAAATAGCAAGAGAAAGTTAGAAGTGCATCACTAGTGTGCAAAGCGCAAAATGTAAGAATTGATGTTTGTGAATTTGAGCAAGAATTGGAGTAAGGGATTAATCAAAGATTTGGAGAGGTTTAGTGCATGTTTTAAGGTTTTTAAACATGTAGGAAACATGTGGCAAGATTGTGGAATAAGTAGTGGTGGTAGTAGTAGTAGTTGAAGCAGTAGTAGCATAGTAGTAGTAGTAGTGGTAGTAGTAGTAGTAGTGGTAGTAGTAGGTAGTAGTAGTAGTAGTAGTAGTAGTAGTAGTAGTAGTAGTAGTAGTAGTAGTAGTAGTAGTAGTAGTAGTAGTAGTAGTAGTAGTAGTAGTAGTAGTAGTAGTAGTAGTAGTAGTAGTAGTAGTAGTAGTAGTAGTAGTGTAGTAGTAGTAGTAGTAGTGGTAGTAGTAGCGGTAGTGGAATAGGAGTAGTGGTAGTAGTGGTAGTAGTAGTAGTAGGGGTAGTAGTAGTAGCAGTAGTTGCAGTAGTAATAGCAGTAGTAGCAGTAGTAGTAGCACTAGTAGCACTAGTAGCACTAGTAGCAGTAGTAGCACTAGTGTAGCAGTAGTAGCAGTAGTAGTAGTAGTAGTAGCGTGTAGTAGTAGTAGCAGTAGTAGCAGTAGTAGCAATAGTAGCAGTAGTAGTAGCAGTAGTAGCAGGTAGTAGCAGTTGTAGCTTTAATACCCCACATCTAGAATCGTGATTAAATTACTCTAATATGATTATTAAAGTCCTAATGGTGCCTAGAGAGTATTGGTAAAAGAAATAAAACCCGAGGAAAAGAGAAAATGCGTAAAACGGGAAAAAACGCAAAATGCGCAGTAAATGAAAATATAGAGATATATGATCACGTAGGGGTCCGAGATGGATTCCTAAGGCTTAGTTAGGCCCTAATTAGTGTACGGGAATGATTCCCGAAAGAAAACGGAATCCAAATAATGGATTAAGACGCTAACGGAGGAGTTTTAAAAGCACGTTTTTCGAGAGAAAACTGAAAACGTGACTTTAAGTGGTCAAACGGACCCGTAAAAATATATAGTTGATTAAATAACTATAAATAAGTATTAATGGAAGCTTAATGACCATTATAATTAATTATACGAGAAAATTCCAGAAAACGGACCCGGTAAGTGAATAAGTGTCGAAACGGGAGACGAGACGCGTTTACATTAAAAACGACCCGGGCTATTAATTCATGTGGGCCGGTTTAATTAATATGTATACAGTCATTATAGCTTGTTAGCTAATTAGTAATGAGATGACAAAGAAATAAGTAAGTAAAGCAAATAGTGAATAGTAAAAGCAACTTAAATATACTCTCTCACTTCCTTCTTTCTTATTCTCACGTTTTTGCCCAGCCCCTGTTATTATCTCTTCCTCCTCTCTGTACGCTGGGCGATTCCAAACAGCACCATCACCTCCATCTTCTCCTTCCATTATCTTGTTCATTTCTCCACCAAATCACAAAAAAATTGTACCGTTAGATTCGTATCGACGAGGGCTACGTTTTCACCCCTCAAAATCTTGATTCCTCCACCTGCACTTCCAGGGGTGTTTTTCCTTTTGAAGCTTAAGGAGCTGATTTTGACTCTCCTTCACCACCTTAATGTCCTAAGGTAATAATAAGTAAGAGCTTTGGCCATTTCAAGCTTGTTCTTGCAATTGGAAATTTTCCTCACGTTGAAAAATTTTCTCCCATTTTAGCCACCAGCTCCTTGCTCTTGTGGGTGGGATGTTGGAAACTTCTTCATTAATTTCCAAGCTCTCCTTTTGAATACTCTAAGGTAACATCTAAGCTAGAGCCTAAAAACTAGTTCTTGAAATACTTTTTTGTGTGGGAAAAATTAAATTCATAAGCGGATATGTGTGTGTGGGGATATGATTGTAGTTGGCAATCTATGCTCCTTTTGTTGGTGTGGAAACATGAAGAGAAAGAGGGAACAGAGAAAGAGGAGAAAGAGAAAGAAAACCGAAAACAAGCAAGGTAAAAAGCTTACTTGAGTTAGTTTTCATTTGACTTGTGAATCATATGCGAGGTTGAATTAAGGACCTTGAATTGTGGTAGTCTTGATACTCTAAGGTTGTTTGTTGAATGAGAATGTTTAATGGGTTTGAGTGTGCAAATAAACCTAGAAACTAAGCTAGCAAGTATGTGATAACAATGTGGAAATCATTGTGTGGTTGTAGTAAGTGTTGTGTTGTTGATGTCTAAACCAAACAGGGGTGAAGAAGTGTTTATGAGATGATTTAATTGTGGTGAAAAGCTTGGGAAGTAGGCAAGTGCTGTCAAATTTTTGCTTAGAAACCAAGGGTGAGTAAGAGTGTGAAACATAGGATAACTATGTATGTTTGGAGGATGAAAGTGAGAGAGGTTGATCACACTTGGAGACTTGATAAGAAAGAGTGTTAAAACTTGTGAAAACAAGGAGTTGAATTTTGGTATGAAAAGTTGCTTGATCTAAAAATGGTTTTGTAAGGTTGGTGGAAGGTTAAGAAACATCAAAAGAATTTTTAATAAGTGCCCCGCTGTGCATAAGTGCAACTGAGAGAATGAGGAAATGGTGTATTTGGGCAAGAATTGAGTGATAGGTTTGATCCATGATTAAAGGAGGTTTTGGGCATGATTAAGGTGTTAAAATATGTTGAATTACATGAAGGAAGATTGAGGAAGAAGTGGGTATAAGTTTAGAGTGGTAACATAATCAGAAATAGGAAGAAATTTCATTACTGCAACTGGTCCGGGTTTGTAAACCAGGATAGAAACCCGGACCAGGCCTAAAACATGGCAGAACGTTGTAGCAGAGGAGTGGTCCGGGTTTACAAACCAGGACACAAACCTGGACCACCCCAAAATGCACCCGAGAGATTTCTGAATGAAGGGTCCGGGTTTGTAAACTAGCATGTATACCCGGACCACATCAAAAACACACCCGAGAGTTATAACAGGGGTTGGTCCGGGTTTGTATACCAGGACACAAACCCAGACCACATGAAAAATTGTCCAGAGAGTTTTAACCGTGTCTGGTCGGGTTTGTAACCCCGGACACAAACCCGGACCAGTGTAAAGATGTCCAGAGAGTATTTTTAAGTGCCCTAAAGGTGGGGAAGTGAATGGTAATGGTTTTAGATGTTGTTTAGGCCTTGTTTGGTGACTAGTCAAGGTCCTAAGAAGTGTGATAAGTTTGAGAAGTGAATGAGAAAGTTGTGAGTTTAAGAGCACTTGATTTAAACTAGGAATAACGGGATAACGGGGTTAAGTACGGGAGTATTGTTTTACTTCCCGTAACGCTTTAAAGTTAATATAAGCATTTGAATGTTATCAGAGGATCGTGTGTGAACCGAGCATGGTGAGATGACACGGTAAAAGTAAAAACCCCGGTGAAAGGTATGATTTTCTCATACTCCGCGTGCTAACCGAGTTACGTTAATTGTGTGTTTGTGTGCCGGCTTAATCAAGATTAAAGCATGAAAATAATCCCTTGTTTGATTATGTATGCCGTGTTGTATGTTGAATGAGCTAACATACTTGTATGCCGGTGTGGTCTAACATAGTGAATGGACCAACTCGTAGTGAGTAACGTTTGGCTAGAGACCCATAGATCGGGTTGACGCTTATGATAACGAAAACATGCAAACACACACACTATCCGTTAAAGTATAAAGATAACGCAAACATATGAACTCCCTAGAAAGTGAGGAGAAGTACGGGTTGAGTAAATACCCGATAATGGTTAGAAAACCACATTGAAACAATCCACGAAACAAATGAGAGTGGAAAGATAAGTGAACCTCCTTCAAGAGGATTTAAGATAGTTCGAAGATGTGAACTAGTGATGAAGGTAAAAGAGACCTGAGGGATTAGTAGCTCCCTTGAGACATGGTCGACCTCCTATATGAGGATTTACCTGATATATGCAAATAACCGAAAGTATGAGTAAAATAAATGTATGGGTAACTCTTAAAACCTAAGATTAACCAAACTTATGTAATGTTCCCAAGGTCATTAGAAACATCGAGAGTGATGCTTCTAGACTAATATACATAATATTATTATAACTCCGAGAGAGGAGTGTATGGGAATGTAAGTAGTCCGAGAGTAGTCGGGCCTAAGTAAAAGGGATAGGAACTAAGAGAGAGTTCCGTGAGCTAGTTGAACCTTTCCACCATGCTAGACCCAGAGTAGGGTCGAAACCGGGGAAGTAAGACTATGCTAGAGAGCCATGAGTTTTGCCTAAGTATGTATTAAGAGTAACAAGCGTGACGTAGGAGACCTGTAGTCTCGAGAATCTACAAGAGCTTGAGTATGAACAACCCAAGAGTGTGGGTGAGTTATTGAGTATGAATAACCCAAGAGTGTGGGTGAGGTAATGAGTATAAATAACCCAAGAGTGTGGGTGAGATAATGAGAATAAGTAACCCGAGAGTATGGGTGTGTATATGAATAAGTAACCCGAGAGAGCGGGTGAGGTATGGAATAAGTAAACAAGGCATAGTGAGGTATAGCCCTCAAGGCCTAAGAGTAACAGATACAACGAACAACCTTGTTATGTTAGTTAGGAATTGTGTTCCGTGATGGGATGTAGATTCCTTTTGTAATACACATATATATTGTATTTCTATGATGCATGTTGTTTGACTAAAATGAACTCATGTATATGCGACAAAAGTAGTCGGCGTACCCCGGTTAGCGCTCGGGGTATGCGAATTTCATATGCAGCTTTAAGCTGAGCCCCTAGGGGCAACATTTTTATTCGCAGGTACACCGAAGACGAAACCGTACGAGAGTAGGACGGGGTCGGTGTTAGCATGGGCAGTCAGATTGTAATTACTTATGTATTTGAATGAGGTGTAAGACCGAATGTGTTATCAGCGTCCGTAAATAGTAGACTCGGTATAGTAGAATAATGAAATGAGTATTGTTTTAGTATTGTGTATTCGGTTGTTCCAGTCCATCAGACCGTTACTATATGTGAAGAAGGCCTGGTTAGTCATATGGGTGGCTAACGGTGTTGTATCACCCTTCGTTGTAATAGAGGTCCGCTGCGTGTGCATGGGTAATTTGTGATTGTTCTAGAGGTAATGACGTGTTTAATAGTTGGGGTGTTACAAAAATGGTATCAGAGCGAAGTATCGCTCTGATGACTGGAAATACCGAGCTTAGGAGATACCGAGTTAGGAATTAGAGACTTAGGGCTATGGGTTGAGTGGTAGCGTGAGAGATGCGCTAGTTAGGAACTTCCAGTATGAACTGGATACCTACAATACCAGACCCGCCCTCCACAAACCCCCGTATTAAAATCTCGGGAAGAACGCCAGAGAGACGGGGAAACCCGATCTGGCAGTTATAAAATATTTCAATATGAACCAGAACCTGTCATGTGGTAGATCCTGAGAGCCGGAAACCCCGACAATGGATCCCACTGGAGCGACAATAACCACACTCAATGGTGTGAGATCGAGAAATCCTATTCCAGGGAGACCAGAATCTGTGGCAGCTCGGGGCGACATGCTTAGCAGTCGCGAGAACCCAGCTGGTCGAGCAGCAGCAAGAAGGATGCACCAACCATGCAACAAGGCGGATTCATGAGAACTAACGAGAACCGGGACACATGTCTACGGACCGCCATAGTTAACTAATACCACCAATGGTATACGTATTGACTAAGAATCTAGTCAAAGGTAGATGCACCCACCCTGCCACACCCAAAGAGGTGCAATACTTAACTGATATAGCTTAGACAGCTACAAGCATAATTACGGGACATACCCGAATAGGACTACTGAAGTAGAGCCTAAATGACTTAAACCTCGGTAACCATAGTGAAGACGTGGGAACGAGCAACGAGGTAGATCATGGAACTAAATAATTAAGGAACTCCGAGAGTGGAGAAGCACCTAAATGAATGACAGTCATATCAAGATGAATATAAAGCAGCTCTAAGGAGTAGTTATCCAACTAAAGGATCAAGGAAGAGCCGACAAGGCTACCAAATACAATGTGAACAATACCGTGACCGTATGAGTTAACCTAAAAACTGCCTGTACCACGCACTTGCCACGGCAAGTGCAGTATTAATGGGACTTTAAGAAGAGCTTTGACAAGCAACCAGTACTTAGCAAGTACCAAGACGGCGAGAGAAGCCAATATGGCAAGACAACCTTAAGAATTATGAAACAAAACCACGAAAAGGCCTAATGGTCTGATCACTGTATGAAGAACATACCGGTCAGCGAGAAGCTAGACCTGGTAAGAAGCAGCCGACATTGAAATGCCATGAAGAATTTACCTTCAAAACCCAAATTTTCTTTCAAAACTCAAATTTTCAAAACCCCCAAATTTCAAAACCAAACCAGGGAACCACGGTAATTATCATAGGACGATGTAAGAGGAGTTGGCAATAGAATACTTCACCTAGGCGTGACACCGACACTACAAGTGTACACAAACGAGACATGGAACGACCGCACTCCGAAGGAGCTTGCGGGCCTGACAGACCAGTTATGAGTTAGTCGGGTAAGTGGTAACGTATCAATAAGATACTCCATGTATGTATACAAGTAGAGTACGGTACACGGGAAGTAGCCCACTCCATACTACGGACGAAAGAGCCAACTCAAACCAAGATATTTAGACACCTCGAATGATCAAAGAACACAAAGAAGTTTACGAAGCTAAGGAGTCTAGAAACCAGTAAGGTGACGGACCTAAGGACATAGCGTGGATAAGTGTGAGAAGCACAGAGTATTAAGTATAGACATGGGATATGTCTTAGGAATCAAGGAGGAAATACCTAATAACTGGAATGAATACTAGTGTAATCAATAAGATGAATGCCTTAAATGATCATATCGATGTTTGACAAACGGGATAGAATTCCCACAGTACATCTCACTAAGAGAATAACGACCTAACTAAGTAGATAAAGGAAAAGTACTAATAATCTACCCAATAACGGGAGATACTACAACCCTAACGGGATAGTTCAAACTATATGCAACTGCATGACGGTGTACAGAACTGAAAACAACCCATGAATTTAGGCCAGATTTGATGGCATAACTCAGTAACACCCAGGAGCAATCCGTGAAGGGTGCCGGAGTCAACAGTAGTTGAACGAAATATTGTGTAAGAACACAAGTGTTAAAGCGAACACGCGGGTAGAACCCGAAGGGATCCCACATAACACGGGGTACCCTAAATTGCCAGAAGGCATGAATTAATATCAAGATACCTAAATGGACTTCCATATACGGAAGTGTGATGAGACAACCATATCAAAGAGCCCAGCATTATCTCCAAACCATTTAATGGCATGCGGAGAAGCAGAAACTTGTATAAACAGCCCGCAAAGAGCATGGCTCGAGGCAATATGGCTTGTAAGCCAGAAAACCAACTACAATTAGTAGATCCAAACGTTGTAAAACATATGCATAAAGGCATAAGAGTTATTGTGGAGCATGAACCACCACCTTAGAGTGGGGATACCACTTGTTATTGTGGGGCCTAGGGAGCGGCAATTGCGTGAATCCTCCAGAGAAAGGCTACCACCTAAGTATGTAATGTGAAACCGCTAAAGCGGAGTAGTGAAACCTAAGCATGTGTATATTGCCAGGGAGTATATGAACACAAATAGTATGTAGAAAGGCTTTGATAGCAATGGAAGGAAACCGAGAGAGCAATCGGTTTAAAAAGTAAACACAGTACGTGTGCAATGTGACTTGTAGAGTAAACAATGTGCAAGAAGCGCAGAGAGATTTATAAGAGTAGTGTATTTCATTGAGCCAAGTGAATGGCAAGCCATAGCATAAATGGTGAGAATACATGAGCGGAAGCTAAAGTAGTAGCGGATGCCATATTAACAATGTTGTTAATGAGTAAACATGGTATGCAGCAAGCGACCGTTGAAAGAGTATAGCCTGTTCATGATATGAAGTTGATGAGAAAAGATTGTAAAAGAAGACATGTTCATTCCTATCTCATGAGAGATTTACTGCCAAGCGTTTACGCTTCTGCACTCTGTATGACTGAGTGTTTTGGTATTGCATTTGTGCGGTAATGATCTTATGGGATGGCTAGGAACTTGAGAATTGTCAACAGAACCTGTTGAGCGAGAATATAAGGACATAACCGTGCGGCCGTTGGCCAAGATGCACGAGGAACGTGGGCAGTAACCCACAGGGCCCAGGATCGATGGATGGTAAATGCAGAGAAGTATGAATGAAGAACTCTGGCACAGAAACAAGTAAACAAACATAAAAATTAATAAATGAAGCACTACATACTAAGTAGTAGCTTAACCTCAACCGATAGTAAGTCGGAAAAAGGTAAGTGAATAATATGAAAGTATAAAGTGTTATCAGCAATAGATTTCCAGAGAATTGGAGAGGAATCTATAACTCATCGAATTCGCATACGGTAAGAGATACCTAGCGACGATTGAGAACCTTATTCCCAAGTCAAAAGGGATGGAAAGGGTGTGGATAATACATTGAGAACACCAAAAGGGTGAGTAAGCTCTAGTTTTCAGGTCACGCAGCAGGAGCTTGTGGACCGTAATTCAAAGGTTAAGTATACCTAACAATCTGAGTAAATGGTTAATCTTAAACGCCTTGAAGCCTTAGAGGCTAGAATTGAACCCGGTTATGAGTTAGTTAACCGTATTGAAGTTAAAACACTTCATGATATCTGAACCAATGTTCAGTGATAACATTTGGTCGATTACGCGGGCGTAACCCCTTTTAAGGGGGGTAGGGCGAGAAACCGCTTAGAGTATGTTTTACGTATAGGGCGTAAAGTAATATGTGCATACCACAAAAGAAATTGTTTTGACGATTGGAACTTATGTTACATAAACATATGTACCCATGCATTGGGTGTAATAATGATTATTGTGCATGAGGGATGCAAGTAACGAGTATATAATAATATGAAAAGAGGAGTAGAGAAACTCCTAGGGAAAGAGAATCCCTATAGTGTATGTCTATTGAGATTAGACATGAGATATTATGAGTATGAATCGGTATGAAACCGGTGTATAACCTTGTAGGAAGTGAGTTTCCCTAGGTAATTTTTATTTGAGAATGATTGATGGAGTGAGATCCATCCTTGGAGTTGTATGTTATATGTTTTAAATTGAGTAACAATTTGAGGAAAAGAGACCATAAGTATGGAATACCTAGGTAAAGTAGTGAAGCAATGAGAATGACAAATGACCTAAGTACTAGGAACTAGAGATTAATTGAAACGAATTGTTTGTGAATATGACTAGAAAAGAGTAAAAGATAGAAAACGAAAATGTTTGACTATCTGGTTGTTTGAAACTGACGTGGGAGGTGGAACTTGATCTGCTAGCGATCAAGGGAAACCGAACACAAATTGGAGTGGAAGATAGCTCAACACTGATGCTGATCACATCCGGGTTGGATGATTCTTAAAGCTCCCTATAAGTGGTCACAAGTAATCACGCTAAGGAAAGATGCAGCTACCATAAATTTGATTTGGAGTTGTGTGATGTTTTAAAAACAATTTCCAAACAGAATTTGAAAAGGAATTTCTTCAAGTATGAAGATGGAAATGAAAACTGGTTTTTAAACCGCTATCACCCGCCGATGGCTATGGCCTTAAGTCTTAATGACCGGTAGAACGGTGGGCGTGTACTAGTTTTGAAACCATTGCACCGTACGTGCGGCGGTCCTAAGTGACCGGTTGGGGCGGTGAGGTGATAGTGTGTGATTTTTTCCAAAGGCAGCGGGACGGGGAGATTACCCTGAGACGATCCTGTGTTGAGTGAGTCAACCAGAGTGCCTGAGGATATGTATATGTGTAACGTTTTGATCAGAACCGAAGGGACCGTGGCCAGAGAGAGTAAGTGCCCATTTGTCATGAAACGGCCGTGGACCAGAGAGCGTAAGTGTCCAACGTGACCGGTGCCTGAGGGATCAGTAGTGTACTACTCAATATGGATTCGAGGACTGTAGTGCCTTCTTGTCTTCGGACCGATTCCATGGAGAGAGTATAAAGAGTATTTTTGATTGCTATACATGCTGTGATTTGTGTGTGGTATGTGTAGTGTGAAATGAGAATGACTTGTGAAGTCTGTAAGGTTATACGTGTATTATAACCTTGGCATAGTACGCCCATGAGAGTACGAGATTAGATTCACCAACTTTGAGGACAAAGTTCCTAAGGGGGGTAGATTTTAATACCCCGGATCTAGAAATCGTGATTAAATTACTCTAATATGATTATTAAAGGCCTAATGGTGCCTAGAGAGTATTGGTAAAGAGAATAAAACCAGAGGAAAAGAGAAAATGCGTAAAACTCGAAAAACGCTAAAATGCGCATTAAATGAAAATAAGAGATATATGATCTCGTAGGGGTCCGAGATGGATTCCTAAGGCTTAGTTAGGCCTAATTAGTGTACGGGAATGATTCCCGAAGAAAACGGATCCAAATAATGGATTAAGACGCTAACGAGAGTTTTAAAGCACGTTTTTCGAGAAAACCTGGAAACGTGACTTTAAGTGGTCAAACGGACCCGTAAAAATTATAGTTGATTAAATAACTATAAATAAGTATTAATGGAAGCTTAATGACCATTATAATTAATTATACGAGAAAATTCCAGAAAACGGACCCGGTAAGTGAATAGTGACGAAACCGGGAGACGAGACGCGTTTAATTCAAAAACGACCCGGGCTATTAATTCATGTGGGCCGGTTTTAATTATATGTATACACTCATTTATAGCTTGTTAGCTAATTAGTAATGAGATGACAAAGAAATAAGTAAGTAAAGCAAATAGTGAATAGTAAAAGCAACTTAAATACACTCTCTCACTTCCTTCTTTCTTATTCTCACGTTTTGCCCAGCCCCTGTTATTATCTTCTTCCTCCTCTGTACGCTGGGCGATTCCAAACAGCACCATCACCTCCATCTTCTCCTTCCATTATCTTGTTCATTTCTCCACCAAATCACACAAAAATTGTACCGTTAGATTCGTATCGACGAGGGCTACGTTTTCCACCCCTCAAAATCATGATTCCTCCACCTGCACTTCCATGGGTGTTTTGCCTTTTGAAGCTTAAGGAGCTGATTTTGACTCTCCTTCACCACCTTAATGTCCTAAGGTAATAATAAGTAAGAGCTTTGGCCATTTCAAGCTTGTTCTTGCAATTTGGAAAATTTTCCTCACATTGAAAATTTTCTCCCATTTTAGCCGCCAGCTCCTTGCTCTTGTGGGATGTTGGAAACTTCTTCAATTGATTGCCAAGCTCTCCTTTTGAATACTCTAAGGTAACATCTAAGCTAGAGCCTAAAAACTAGTTCTTGAAATACTAGTTTTTGTGTGGGAAAATTAAATTCATAAGCTTGATATGTGTGTGTGGGGATATGGTTGTAGTTGGCAATCTATGCTCTTTGTTTGTGTGTGGAAACATGAAGAGAAAGAGGGAACAAGAGAAAGAGGAGAAAGAGAAAGAAAACCTAAAACAAGCAAGGTAAAAAGCTTACCTTGAGTTAGTTTTCATTTGACTTGTGAATCATATGCGAGGTTGAATAAGGACCTTGAATTGTGGTAGTCTTGATACTCTAAGGTTGTTTGTTGAATAAGAATGTTTAATGGGTTTGAGTGTGCAAATAAACCTAGAAACTAAGCTAGCAAGTATGTGATAACAATGTGGAAATCATTGTGTGGTTGTAGTAAGTGTTGTAGTTGTTGATGTCCAAACCAAACAGGGGTGAAGAAGTGTTTATGAGATGATTAATTGTGGTGAAAATGCTTGGGAAGTAGGCAAGTGCTGTCAAATTTTTGCTTAGAAACCAAGGGTGAGTAAAAGTGTGAAACCTGGGATAAACTAGGTATGTTTGGAGGATGAAAGTGAGAGGTTGATCACTTGGAGACTTGATAAGAAAGAGTGTGTTAAACTTGTGAAACAAGGAGTTGAATTTGGTATGAAAAGTGCCTTGATATAAAAATGGTTTGGTAAGGTTGGTGGAAGGTTAAGAAACATCAAAAGAATTTTTAAGTGCCCTGCTGTGCATAAGTGCAACAGAGAGAATGAGGAAATGGTGTATTTGGGCAAGAATTGAGTGATAGGTTTGATCCATGATTAAAGGAGGTTTTGGGCATGATTAAGGCGTTAAAATATGTTGAATTACATGAAGAAGATTGAGGAAGAAGTGGGTATAAGTTTAGAGTGGTAACATAATCAGAAACAAGAAGAAAAGAAATTTCATTACTGCAACTGGTCCGGGTTTGTAAACCAGGATAGAAACCCGGACCAGGCCTAAAACATGGCAGAACGTTGTAGCAGAGGAGTGGTCCGGGTTTACAAACCAGGACACAAACCCGGACCACCCCTAAAATGCACCCGAGAGATTTCTGAATGAAGGGTCCGGGTTTGTAAACTAGCATGTATACCCGGACCACATCAAAAACAAATCCGAGAGTTATAACAGGGGTTGGTCCGGGTTTGTATACCAGGACACAAACCCGGACCACATGAAAAATTGTCCAGAGAGTTTTAACCGTGTCTGGTCCGGGTTTGTAACCCCGGACACAAACCCGGACCAGTGTAAAGATGTACCAGAGAGTATTTTTAAGTGCCCTAAAGGTGGGGAAGTGAATGGTAATGGTTTTAGATGTTGTTTAGGCCTTGTTTGGTGACTAGTCAAGGTCCTAAGAAGTGTGACAAGTTTGAGAAGTGAATGAGAAAGTTGTGAGTTTAAGAGCACTTGAACTAAACTAGGAATAACGGGATAACGGGGTTAAGTACGGTGAAAATATAGAAATTGGTCCCTCAAATCTCACAAACGTACAGAACACCGAGAGTTATAGTGGTTCGGCCAATAATCCGGCCTACATCCACTTCTAGACAATATCTTTATTCCCTTCTTTGGTATTACAACTTTAGAGAGCTTTCTAGTATTTTCTCTCTCTTCTCATAATGTCTCTCTTTACAAGTGAGCCTCCCACCTCTATTTATAGACTTTCTAGGGTGAAGTCTACCTCTTAACCCTCGTACATGTGGTACTATTTTATTGGAGCCTCTCCTCTAGTTTTGGCATTTCTTTCCTTATAAAGCCTTCCGGTCCCAAAGTGTAGAGTGCGGGATCCGGTCATGGAGTGTGGAGCCGGAATAGGACCCGATTATGGAACATAGGACCCGGATTGACGTTTGGTGCCCAAACTGGAGCCCGAACAAGGTCCTGAAGGGGGCCCGGTGTCTGGATCGGGATCTGTGGCCTGGACCGCTTTGACCCTCTTGTCTTCGTCATATTTTTGTCCTCGTCATCAGTCCCACAAGTTCTACTTTTTGCCACTTAAAAAAGTGGAACTTACAAAAAAGAAAAATTGAAATTTACACTCTTTCTATTTCTTCCCTTCTCCTATCTTCTAGTCCACAAGTTCTTTTTCTTTTAACTCTTACAAAGAAAAATGAACTTACAAAAAGAAAGTTGGTACAGTGCAATCAAAGTCCCACAAGTGTCTTCCTTCTGACAAATTGGAAATTCTGGGACATAAATCTTTGAAATGATACATCTTGATGGATGAATCCCATGACATCTTGATGGATGAATCTCCTGAGGTCTCCACAAAGAAAACCAATGGTTCCTTTAATAAGAACCATTCCCTTTTTGAAAGGGCTAAATAATATGATGATAAAATCTTAGCTTATACTAGCAAAGAATAATAATTCCCTTAAAGGGAGAATAAAGATAATATATTTTCCCAACTTTGCTTATGCTAGCCAAATGATGGTACTTGTGATTCAAGTATGGTGCGGCGTCCCAAACCTAACAATGCACCCATTACAGGCGACCAGAGCTCCTGATGGGTCCAGAGATGGGTTTTTTTTGTTGGCTCGATGGCGGGTTTCATTTCAACCCAAAGTGTTACTTTTCAAGGTACAAGTACCTGCGGCTCGTTGGCCGGTGCTTTCTTTCAAGGCATATAGCCTGCGGCTCGTTGGCCGGTGCTTTCTTTTACTTTCAAGGCATACAGCCTGCGGCTCGTTGGCCGGTGCTTTCTTTTTCTTTCAAGGCATATAGCCTGCGGCTCGTTAGCCGGTGCTTTCTTTTACTTTCAAGGCATACAGCCTGCAGCTCGTTGGCCGTTGCTTTCTTTTTCTTTCAAGGCATATAGCCTGCGGCTCGTTGGCCGGTGCTTTCTTTGAATACTTCAGGGGGTGATCAGTCCCCTGGTAAAAAGTACCTGCACTTTCTTTAAAGACCCTGTTAGTTATCTTGAGGCAGAGTAGGGCATGTTGCACATGATAGATATTTTAAGATACCAAATCAGTTTGTAATTGAGCATAAATCAAGGTCAAGCTCAATAGACTCATGTAATAATAGACAAGTCTGGTAATCATATTTAGAATCATGCATTTAGTTAACGCTGAATGAAGCATTCTATAACCAAAATACTCAAGGTGGTTTTATGAGTTTCAAACATTCTCATCATGCCCGTTTGCCAGCTGAAAACATAGGCAATAGATTAGCCTAAACACTGTCGATGCAGCAGCTCAATATTCGTGACATAGTGCCCGGGAAGAGCAAGATAAGTGGGTGAGTTATGAACATTATTCCCAAGAAGCATGACAGGAGTAGGCAAGGCATTTTGTTTCCATAAGTTGGATTTCAACAGCAATATCATGATGCAATAAAACAGAATGGTGTGTGAGCGTTTTTAAGAGATTGGTCACTTTCAAGCAGGTCTTGTCATGTTTAAGAGGTGGCACAAAGTCAAGCAAAACTGAAGCAGATATGAACCGCTTGCCAGCTCATAATAGATCACGACTAGAGGAGTTACTATGCGAAAACTTGTTTTAAAGCCTCATCATGCAGTATCTGCAATTTCAGAATGTAGAAATGTAGCACCAGTGCGTTTTAGATCAGCAAACAGCAGCAAAAAAGATTGCAGCACAACAGCTCCAAAAGTGCAGAATAATAGAAACGACAGTAATTAAAGGTGTGCACCGCACTAATTTTTAGTTCAAACAGACCATAATAGTTCAATAATTGCTGCAGCAAGAATACTTAAAACAGTAGTCAATCTAGGTAAAAGCTGGACTAATCTTGAAGCAAACTAGGAGCAGATTTTCTGAGCAATAAGATAAAGTGTATATTCAGAGAACTGCCGGTAATCATGTTTATTTAAGGTAGCGCATCACAAGCAATTTAAGGGCTGAGTCCATAATTTTGCCCGTTTAATCAGCAGAGATTCATGATTTAATAACTGAGCATGTGGCAGAAATCAAGTTAAACTAAATATAACAACCCCAAAATTTTAGGTTGGTTTTCAATCAGATTATGTACCTTTGTCTGTCAAGAGTAATGGCATAATAAAGCTATAACATTGCTGCATGATTGCTGAGAATGCAGAAGTATGACCAGCAGCAAAGGAAGGAAACCTTATCCACTTCTCTCCATACCCTTATCATAAACAATCAAAGAGGAAAGAGTTTTGAGCCAAAAATTCAGTTTGTCACTACCTTTGTGAACTACCATCGTTGTTACTAAAGTTCTGTAGAACCTAGAGTTAGGTAGCAGCTAGCATGGAAAAGTAAAGCTGATTGACAACAAGGAGCCTGTCAACTCAAACAAACTTCATAGCGCCTAGCATATTGATCACATAAGCTGTATAACAATTTTTCAATCAGATTTGATAGCTAACGCGAACTGCGCTTTATCAGCAGATAAAAGAAGCAACCAGGAGTTTTAACCATAAATCTCAGAATTTGGTGTAAAAGGACAGCGCAATTCCGGACGCCAAACTGCAGAAAATTTATACTGTCCGAGTGGACACGCAGCAGCAAGTAAAGGACTGCATTGCTCTACCAGTAACAGTTCAAGGCTTATAAAGTCAAACAGAAGCAGTCACAACCATCAGAGCAATGAGGCATTAGAATCTGATCATGAATGCGCTACTGTTTTAAGTAAGTAAAGTCAACACCTTGCATAAAAGACAGGGAGAGGATGACATAGTTTTAAGATGAAAAACCTGTAGGAGCAGCTTGATAATGTGGCATAAAGAATGTGGTAACCTTTTCATGTTGTGCCCGGGCTTTTGCTTCCGCTTCTTTTTTTGGTGCTTGGGTCTTTGTCTGGCCTTCGTACCTTTTAACGAGTGTTGCGAACTCTTGCCAACCTTGTCCCAAAAATTCCCCTGATGTTTGGTAATTCTATGACTCCGCTTCTTTTCTTGTTACTGGACAGCGATAGGTTGTTGATGGTGAAAACGTATCACTGGTTCCTCTAATCTTACAAACTAATAGAACACCCGGACGTACAGTGGTTCGGCCATAATCCAGCCTATATCCACTTATCCACAATATCTTTATTACTTCCTTTGTTATTACAACTTTAGAGAGCTTTCTAGTGTTTTCTCTCTCTTCTAATCTTGTGTCCCCTTACAAATGAGCCTCCCATCTCTATTTATAGACTTTCGAGAGTGAGGTCTATCTCTTAATCCTTGTACATGTGGTATTACTTCATTGGAGCCACCCCTCTAGTTTTGGCACTTCTTTCCTTATAAAGCCTTCCGGCCTCAAAGTGTAGGGTGCGGGACCCGGTCATGGAGTATGGGGCCGAAACATGGGTCCTAGTCATAGTGTGCGGAGCCGGAACACGGGACCCGATTATAGAATGCGGGCCGGAATGTGGGACCCGATCATGGGATATTGGACCCGGATTGATGTTTGGTGCCCAAACTGGAGCCCGAATAAGGTCCTGAAGGGGGCCCGGGTCTGGATCGGGATCTGTGTCCTGGACCGCTTTGACCCTCTTGTCTTCTTCATATTCTTGTCCTTGTCATCAGTCCCACAAGTTCTACTTTTGCTACTTAAAAAAGTGGAACTTACAAAAAGGAAAATTGAAATTTACATTCTTCCTTCATTCTTTCTATTTCTTCCCTCCTCCTATCTTCTAGTCCCACAAGTTCTTTATCTTTTAGCTCTTACAAAGAAAAATGAACTTACAAAAAGAAAGTTGGTACAGTGCAATCAAAGTCCCACAAGTGTCTTCCTTCTGACAAATTGGAAATTCTGGGACGTAAATCTTTGAAATGATATATCTTGATGGATGAATCCCATGACATCTCGATGGATGAATCTCCTGAGGTCTTCATGAAGAAGACCAATGGTTCCTTTAATAAGAACCATTCCTTTTTGAAAGGGATAAATATTTTGATGATAAAGTCTTTGCTTATACTAGCCAAAGGATGATAATTCCCTTAAAGGGAGAATAAAGATAACATATTTTCCCAACTTTGCTTATGCTAGCCTAAGGATGGTACTTGTGATTCAAGTATGGTGCGGCATCCCACACCTAACAATGCACCCATTACAGGCGACCAGAGCTCCTGATGGGTCCAAAGATGGGTTTTTTTTTGTTGGCTCGATGGCCGGGTTTCATTTCAACCCAAAATGTTACTTTTCAAGGCACAAGTGCCTGCGGCTCGTTGGCCGGTGATTTCTTTCAAGGCATATAGCCTGCGGCTCGTTGGCCGGTGCATTCTTTTACTTTCAAGGCATATAGCCTGCGGCTCGTTGGCCAGTGCTTTCTTTTACTTTCAAGGCATATAGCCTGCAACTCGTGGCCGGTGCTTTCTTTTACTTTCAAGGCATATAGCCTGCGGCTCGTTGGCCGGTGCTTTCTTTTACTTTCAAGGCATATAGCCTGCGGCTCGTTGGCCGGTGCTTTCTTTGAATACTTCAGGGGGTGATCAGTCCCCTGGTAAAAAGTACCTGCACTTTCTTTAAAGACCTTGTCAGCTCTTTTGAGACAGAGTAGGACATGTTGCACATGTTAAATATTTAAGATATCAAATCAGTTTGTAATTGAGCATAAATCGAGGTCAAGCTCAATAGGCTTATGTAATAATAAATAAGCCTGGTAATCATATTTAGAATCTAAGTAAAGAATGAAGCATTCTATAACCAAAATACTCAAGGTGGTTTTATGAGTTTTAAACATTCTTATCATGCCCGTTTGCCAGCTGAAAACATAGGCAATAGATTTGCCTAAACACAGTCTGCGCAGCAGCTCACTATTCGTGACATAGCGTCCGAGAAGAGCAAGACAAGTGGGTGAGTTATGAGCACTATTCCCAAGAAGTATGATAGGAGTAGGCATGACATTTTTTTATAAGTTGGATTTCAACAGTAATATCACGATGCAATAAAAACAGATGGTGTATGTGCGTTTTAAGAGATTGGAAACTTTCAAGCCAAGTCTTGTTATGTTCAAGAGGTGGCACAAAGTCAAGCAAAACTGAAGCAAATATGAACCGCTTGCCAGCTCATAATAGATCACGACCAGAGGAGTCACCATGAGAAAACTTGTTTAAAAACCTTATCATGCAGTAGATATAATAATGTAAAAGCACAATATTACTGTCCTTTTCGAAACAGCAAAGATATTGTCTGTCTCAAACAGGCCTTATTACGTTTGAGCTTTTTCCTCCGTACTGGCCTGAGGATAGTGCAGAGGCATATGCAAATTATTTATGGATCATTCTATGCCATGAGTAATGCAAACAGTAACCATTCACAGCATCATAGAGTAGGAGCATTATGGGTTTATTCATGGTTTCGCAGATTAATCATTAGCATATGATCAAGGCTAGAACAGGAACAATCATGCTTATAATTGTTGTCATAAACCATAACTTGACTCAGGTTGGTTTCTCAGATTTTAAGCACTCGTGATAAGGGTCAAGTGAAACAGTAGCTGTTGTGGGTTGAGCTGGAAAAAAAAGGGCATAGGGGGTGCAGACGTGTATTTGTGAGTGGTTAGAACGGGGTGAAATTAACAAAAGAAAGAAATTAAAACCAAAAATAATGTCGGGCTGCAAACAAATCCCGGTCGCAGTAGTATAGTGAAAATGTAAGCAACCGAATGTCGAACCGTGGGACTAATATATATTAAAGTACCCTAAGCGTGTCACAAAAGGGGGGGGTAGGATTAATTGACTTGAAAAATTAATTAAAAGAAAGAATAAAATAAACTAAGTTGACAGATAAATAAAATGGAACTCTGGGTCAGGTTAATATAATCTGCATAATTAAGCTATCTCTACTGGTTTAATAATTTGGCAAGGTTCCTGTAATTATCTTAAGGACTAAGTCATAGCCTCATAAGAACTCGTTCACCTGTAATGCAAGGTTCTAATCAAGGTTCAAGCAAAAGCCTGCGAACGGCAGAGGAGTATTGAGGAATTACATTTGCAACTGAATACTAACTTATTAAATCATAACAAGTTTCCTCCAGTTTTATGGTTTAATTAACCTGTCTATTTATCACCTGGTCTGATCAAAATAGACATAGTAAAGCAATTAATAAACTCATGATATTTATTAAAAAGGTGCGAGATAACCTTTAAAACGTAACAAACTATATATAATTAAAACCAGTAAAATAATGCATAATTAATACAAACACATAAAAACCATTCCCAGAGTATACGTAAACTAGCCTAACATATTAAATAGATAGACAGAGACAAGAGTAATAGAAATCATCCGTAATCACTCCGGCTCACTCTGCTATTTCGTATACGTAGGACTAGAGGTGAATTTCGTGGAATGTAAAATAAATAAAATGGAGAAGATGGGAGAAGAGAAATGGGATGGCGTGAGGTTTCGTGGATGGATTGATTAAATTCATGGTCGATTTATTGGGTGGAGCTCGTGGGTTTATATAGAAAAAGGAAGAGGAAGCAGAGAAGATAGACAGACGCGTGAGGCGGTGGAAGAAGCTGGATAAGATTTGCATGATTGATCATTTATTGCAGGGGACAGACAGCTGAACACACACGCGTGAATTAAGGTAGGCGCAGACAGTGACGAGTGGGCGAGTTGCAGACAGTCGGTGAAGGTAAGTTGCAGACGAGACGGGCGAGGGGTGAAGAAAAAACTGGTCGCGACTGATAATTAGTCACGACCGCTCATTCATCTCACGTCCGCCTATTACAACCGCTAGGCGGTTGTGCCTCCCTGTTCGCCTCAAAGACCGCCTACAAAGAGGCGGTACTCTCTTGTTGTGTCCGCGAGGCGGTTGCGCCTCTCTAGACCGCCCATTAAGAGGCGGTTGTCTCTCTCTTGTCCGCGAGGCGGTTGCCCCCTCTAGTCCGCCAGTTATCTCGACGTCGCAGAGGTTGTCGTGACTTATTTCTTCTAACTTCGACCGGCTCTAGATTGTTCGTTTGGGCTCCGTTTTTCGAGCCGTTTGCGTCTATGTGTTCGTCTCTTTATCTACTTTAGTCCCAGCTTGGTTTTCCTCATGTTAAACCAATAAATTAGTGAGATAATAATAAAACATAAACTAGAGGAAACTAACCTAGAGGAAAAGAGAAAGAGCAAGAAAAGTGTTATATTATATATGAAATACACTATAAAACACGCTCATTTGGACACTTATCAGGGGGCCAGGTTTTAGCAGACATCAAGTTTGAATTAGGCAAACAAAAGTAGTAGAATAGATGTGTAGCATTCGCTTCAAATGAATAGTTTGACATTTGAACTATGCTGCCGTATAATGTTAAAGATGTAGCATGATAGTTCAGAACCAGCATTGCACATTACTTATAACAGAAAGGAATGTCTAATAACAGATCATAATCAGATGTTAGTTTCAACTTAGAATGTAGAAGCCTTTTTAGCAAATTCTTAGCTTAGGGAACATCTCTCATGCGAAGGACAAAATTCAGCAAGTAACTGACCGTATGAACACTGCATAGCAGTCTTAATCAGGTAGATGACTACAGGCAATGAAGCAGCCCCAGAGACCAGAGTATTAATTGGAACAAATAATATATTGTCACATACTGTCCAAACTGTAACAACATATTTGAAACTGAGATAAGGTAGATTATGGAGCATGTCTGTTATTTTGCACTGGCTTTTATTATCAAACAGACATTTGTCATATGGTCAACATCAGAAGCCATAAATTGTAATGAATATAGGTAGGAAGTAATCATGACGAATGATGGAGATAGTAAGAGCTTGAGTATCTAAACAAACCTGGGCAGAAGCGACTTTTAATGCTTAAATCTTAAACATTTTGCAGATTGTTGACCGTAACAGCATCTTGCTTCCCCCCGGTCTTCTTATTTTCAGGGATCGCACTTTAGAGTTTGCTCCATCCTCTGACTTTTCCAATATACCGAATTTGATAATTGCAATAACAGGAAACCAGATTGTTCACCCGGAACCTGCTAAAATAGCTTGCTCTGACAGCTGAGATCAGTTTGCCTTGCATAAAAGAGAATCCATCAACAGTAAGTGACGGGCAAGGATGTAGCAAAGAATCACAGAGGATGGCAAAAGCTGATAACAGAGTATTACTATTATTTGTGATAAGTGCTTTCAACAATAAGAAGGATCAAAAACAAAATTGTATAGCTTTATAAGATAAAAGCTGTTTGAAATGAGTCTGAGTAATGCAGCAGCAATGATGCTCAGTTTTGGAAAAACCAAGAACATTATATCCCTGCAGAACCAAGCGAAGCTCATGTAAAAAGTAGTAAAGACATAGGCAAGATATTGTTTTAATCAGACTCATGTATCCTGCCATATTTTAACCCATACCACATTTTAGCAGAAAAAGAATTCTTCCTAGCGGGAAGTGTAAAGTACAACAGTTAACCTAATTAATCATAGATCTTTTAAGGAAGCAGTACGTCATATGGAACAAATTTAGCGAGAGAAACTGTCAGATCTTAAATTATCACTGAAGAAGAAAGAACCCTAATGAAATGTCATTGTTAAATCAACACAATTAAGAAAAAATTATCCACGCAGATTCACAAAATCTTAACACTCATCAATCTCAAAACAGGTTATACTTAGAAGGATTCAAGCGGACCATGTAATACTGCCAGTACTTTGCTACACCTCAACCATTGCCACATATTGACTCATTATTGTAACAGTGAATCGTATTTTCGTGAGGCATACAGCCAGTAACTGGTTGGATTCTATCAGTGGGTAGAACCTGAAGTATAGAAAACTTCTGGTAACATGCATAGATAACAGCGGTGATAGACCAAAGAAGTAGTTTTAATCGGACCATAACCAAGTTCAAGTACGGCATCTGTAGCCCGATTTATTAAAACTAAGTTCAAACAGATCCACACATGCTAAACAGAGGCTAAAAACATGTAATTTCTTTGTTGTTCAGCAGTATGATAGCTAATTATGAGTCATAAAACAATGTTTGTCTAGCAAGATAAAGAATAGAGCAATTTTTATGTCCTGAACTACCAGGAAACTGTATTACTAATACGTGCAGAACCTAAGCAGATGTAGAAGTTTTATTCAAGTTGTAGCAGCATATTTTTATGTCAAAGATCAGCTACAATCGAGACAGGTTATTTCAGATTTCATACGATCCCTTATGGCACGTATAGTACCGAAGAACAATAGCATGGCTGATAAGAAACATATTGATCTCTATTATATAGAAAACTAAAACTGTGCATATAGTGTAATCAGAGTGGGATTTGTCAAAGCTGTCACCAAGCTGTCTAAATCCTGTGACTGCAAATTAAGAGACATCAGTGGAGTAATTGTGCAAGATTCACTGCATACTTTGCCATTCATTGGTAGTGGAGGCAGAGGCCAAATGTAAATAACGTAGAATGCAGAAAAATTTTTTTGCTTTAAACAGCACAAGGCGGAGGCTACAACAAGAACAGATGGATACCGACCATTCAACAGCTTAAAAATGTCAACTTAAAGAGAATAAAGTATTTCTATGCACAACTTCTTAAAGTCCAGCATAATATTGCATTAGAAATGAATCATTATCAGCAATAAAGTAGTTGTGAAAAGGTCAATAACTAAGACCTTAACTGGACTGTTTTTCATGATGGTAACTACTCATCATACCCATTTAACGCCCGTAAATCAGAGGCATAAATATAGTCTATATACCACCGTAATAAGTAGATGAGGTATGAGTACCTCTTTGTCTTGACACTGGTTATGCAACAGTAGTAAACATATATTTCATCACTTCCTGGCTTCACATTTTCCATGATTGTTATAAATAGATTAGGAAAAATTGAGCAAGCCTTGAACTACTGTAATAGTTTTTGCGAATGTAGTAAAAATGGGAGTAATTAGAGCTTGCATACCTTCATATCCCTTGCTTGATTCTGTTTGTTTTTTATTCGTATGGTTCAGTAATGTATTATACCTGTAACCTCCAGATTTCCCCTCTGTTGCAGTTGTAGATGTTGTCTACTTGAGCATTTGTTTTGCCTTTTGGAGCGGGAACTCTACAAACCCAGATCATCCTCCGCCGAACACAATGGTGACGTTGTTGACTGGTGGGCCGAGTCCCTTCCGCGTAAATGATGGATTACGGCCTCAGGCTCGATATTACTATGTCCAGGAAGTGATCAGAAGTTTGGATCAGTAAGAACAGAAAATGATTCGATCACTGCAAAATAATAAGCTGCTGTAATAAACGTTATTGGTGCGGTAGAACAGGGATCAAAACGAGCAGCACAGTTGGCGAACAGCAGAGCTACAATTGAGAAGACTGGGCCTTTAATGTGCACTGCACTATTACATTTGTGATATTAACAATAGCTGTTGCCTTCAAAAGTAACTTTTGCAGCCAAACATGAGCAAGAAATGCAGGCCTTAGATGCAGAAAGGGGAGTACAGATAGTGATTTATATTTGCCAACTTAAAAGTTATTTGATTCACCAGAGACTGCTTTTGTCTTATAAACAGAGGCATACACCGATTAAAGGTTCCCACCAGACCTTAGAAACTCTTAATAATATGCAGAGATAAAAGCAGCAACAATACCTAACTTCTCCATCCTAGGACATAATTAATCAATCTCTATCGATTATAATAATACGTGTCATAAAAGAACTGAATCATAACAACACATAATAGAGTTTTAAACAGCTCATATCTTGGAAATTTTAATCTGCTGATACAGCCTGCTGCTTGGATCCTAGAAGTGCAGCGAAACATCACACCAGAAGTAATTATAGTCTATAATTACACTCTACAATTTTATAGACTCAGAAACTGCTGGAGTTTTAGCATTATCAAAGAAACAATAGCTTTGTCAAGGAAGCAAAATTGAAGCGATAAAGAGAATCAAGTCCTACTAAACCGGGGAATTTTGACAGCAAATAACAGCAGGAATTTGATCGTTTTCAACCAGAGCAATAATACAATCAGATGTTATCATTGGATTAGAAATTTAGGTTTGCTCTTGGAACAAGTGTTCACAAGCAGAGCTGTATCAGTTTATAAGTGCGAAAGTGTGCTGTAACATGAATTTAAACAGCAGTAAAACCTGACAGGAAACAGAAACAAGAAATGATCACAGACCAACCTTGTTTAACCATTCTTTTTAGACTGTAACAGGAGTGAACAAGGCTTATAGAGCCAGTCTTAATTAAACCAAGTCATGATACTGTAACACGAATACATATGATCAATTTTACTACGACATGAGGACAACTTCTGATCAATTGCCACATTAATCAGTCTTTATCAATGAATCAGAAGCAAAGTATTCTAAAGGAGTTTATGCAATCATCAAGATATGTAGGAGCGAGTGCCAACCTGTATGGGTAAATTCTTGTAATTTCAATCAGAGACAGATTAGACTTTTGAAAAGTAAACTGCTGTAATCTAAAAGCTTTGAAACAGTGCATAGATAAGACCTGGAAATAGCCAAGATTCTGGCCAATCTGACCATAGATACCCTTGTGACAGCAAAGAAATCTTTTAATTAGACCATGCATATGGACAAATATTTCGCAAGGTACCGCATCAAAGGTATTGTAACAAATTGTGTATTTATGAAGAAGTATCTGCCACTTTAAACTTTGATGGCATTTGAATAATAATCGTGAGAATATGAAAATTGAAGCGATGGAATGGGTTTCTTTATGTGCACAAACATAGATTATTTGCAGCAGTGAGACATATCAATCAATTAGTTTATGGCAAAGAAAGAGAAAATATTTCCAGATCAAGAAATTGACCACAGTCAGGGGCCTATCTCAAGGCGGTCCTGATAACTTCTTTCAGTATGTTCTTTTTGAACATTGATTATATGGAGCATCAAAACAGGCTCATATAGCAGGAGTAATGAAACTATCAAGTATTGACTTATTGCTGCCCAGCAAGTATATAATAACGATGTTCAAAGCGAAGCATTTGATTGCAGTAATCTAAGCGAAGAAATGAATATTACTTAACCATCAGGTAGCTAGCAATTTGTACTAAAGAAGCAGCGAAAACTGTAGCATATATAGTTTTGTATTGCTTTGGCTTTACCGCCAAGTCCTTAAAAATAGATGTAAAGAGATACTCATGCCTGGTGTAAAAAGATTTGATTAGTCCCACAAGGGGGCGCAAAACAGCGGTGAAAACTGAAGCAAATGAATGCAAAACAACCCAGAACCAGATCGCAGCACAATTGATTTACAATGCGGCATAAATGAGTCTAAAGCATCAAATATAGATGAAGTAGAAGCATTATCCTGTAATGTTCCAATTTAAGCAAAATACTTAGAAAAGATCTTTCTGAACTCATAACATCAAACAATAGGCCAGAATTTGGCCAAGAGGAACTTCACAGTTAAAGGAAGATTGGATTTTTAGACTAATAACAAGAGGAGGGGCAATTTAATTATCATATTTCAGCTCAATGACATCTTACTATGAACAGTGATATGAAAAGATTAAGAAATGAAACAAATATAAGTATTCGTTGATGAAACTCAATTACTGATACATATATTCGATATTTTGGCGATGTAAAGTGGCAGTATAAAAACTGAGATAAAATCCATTTCAGGTTGGGAAGGTATTGCACCTACCAGGCTTTAAAGAATGGTTAAAACCTGAATTATAACAAAATAACTGAAGACTATGAATTGTTGAAATGAGTTAATCAGTCAAATTTAAAACAACAATGTTCTGAAACACTAAACAGTTAGCTAATTTATAACGTAAATGCCAGTAGTAAATCATGCTTTTAGCTCATAATACAACGTGACTTTGTTTTATAGCAACAGCCATCCAGTCATATTTGACCAGAAGGCAACCAGCCGCAATCATCTGAGCAGGGTTTCAGACCTGATTTGAACAACATATTCACCAGTGTTTCAGATCTTAGTCAAGACAGATCTTAATCTTCGATTTTGAAGCAAAAACAGAACCAATCAAGCACGACAATGGTTGAAAATTTCTAAAAGATGACACAGGCAATAGTATAGCTGGAGTTGTATCAGCCAGGAAAGGAACCTGAAGTCGGTACCCTTATTAGCGGCAGAGCCTGGGTGTTTAATTAAGCAATAATGTACCAGATTTGTAAATATCTCGAATCCTGATTTAACTTCGTCCGGTAACTCTTATTACTTCATACCCCAACCAGCAACACAAAGCACTAGATTTATTAACATCATAAGCATCAAAACTTATATAATATACACAGACATTCATCAGGATTTGCCAAAACATAAGATGTGCGTAGATAGCACTTCTCAAGAAAAGTTTTTCGATTTACCAGTAGAAGGAAATGTAATTCGGGATCTGAGTTAGCTTCATGGTTGTTAAATGTTCTTTTAAGAAGAAAAGAGGAGGTGCTTATACCGTCAAGAGGCTGGAAGGAAGACGTCGCTTTGTTTTGAGTCGATGCGGCCAAAAAGTTTGGTCAAAGGCTGGGATGCGGCCAACACGAGAGGTTGAGGAGGTTAATGTGGACAAGGAGTTGGTGCGGCCATCGAATTGATGCGGTCGGGAAGTTGATGTGGCCAAGAAGTTGATACGGCCATTGAACTTGTTGTGGCCAAAGGAGTTGATGCGGCCATTGAATTTGTTGCGGCCAGAGGAGTTGATGCGGCCATTGAATTTGTTGCGGCCAGAGGAGTTGATGCGGCCATTGAATTTTTTGCGGCCAGAGGAGTTTGCTTGCGGCCAAAGGAGTTGATGCGGCCATTGAATTTGTTGAGGCTAGAGGAGTTTGCTTGCGGCCAAAGGAGTTGATGCGGCCATTGAATTTGCTGCGGCCAGAGGAGTTTGCTTGCGGCCAAAGAAGTCTGGCCTCCTTCCGGTAGCCTAGGATATTGAACAATCAAAGTTATCACTACGCAGGGGGAGAGAACAAGTTACAGTGTTTAAACATGATCTTAATCAATTGATAAATAAATTTTGATCGTTCTGGCCACGCGAGTGAAGCTCTCGGACGTATCTGACGAGCTTCTCTGGCTCCTCGTCCCGGTTGAATTCGAATAGGATATTTGGATCTGCAACCTTATCCTCCGTTGTCTACATCTTAGCTTTCTCAGAGAACCGAAAATTTGTGCCAGGTCAAAGCGTGCAATTCGATTATCTTTGATCGAAATTCAACCGGAGCTCTTCTATCTGTGCCAAGGTAGCATCGACAACCTGGACTTTTCTGTGTGGATCTTCGTAGTCGTCTCGTGATCTCCTGAGTATTATGCTGGGGAATTACTCCCATTCCACCAATTCTTCTTGTCGAGAATCTGGACGGACGCTTTCCTACTGCAGAACAAGCATAATTAGCCTGAAATTTTGATTGCTTTGAATCAAATGTAATTGTAACGAGATTGACAGTGTGAAAAAGAGAGCGAGATTAAATATTTTATCAATTCTTTTGGTCGTTGGCGGTTGATTGCTTCTTCGTTTGTTGATAAGCTTCTTTATTGTCAATCTTCGCCTGGATTTGGATTTGGTGCCGGAACTTGTAGTACTCCTGGTAATTCTTTTTCCAACCTGTTTTACCTCCACCACATGTTCTTTCCCTATATCCGGCCTTCCGGCCTTTCTTCTTTTATCTCCTCTAGAAACGCGTCGATTTTTGAAGTCGTTTTGCAGCCCTTGATTGTGCCGGATCCCTCTATTCATCCTCTTGTTCTTCGAGGTGCGAAGCTGGACTGGTATCGTCAGTCTGATTCTTCGATCCTAATTTGCTCAACGTTACTGATTTCCTTCGTGATTTTTCTTTCGCGAATAAAACCTCTTTCAATTCTCCTCCCGAGACTTGGATTTATTTTCTATTAATGAGTTGAATCATCTCTTCAAAGCCCCAGCGATCGAAGGTTCCCTTGTTATGTTCATTTTCTCGATTTCCTCTACCTTCTGTTACCTCCTTAGGTCTTGATCTTATCGAGCGATGTAGTTAACGCGACCGAGAAGAGAATGTAGCTAACGATGCGGCTTGATTCTTCAAATGAATTTTGTGAATTTTTCTGATCTTCCATCGAACGAACAATTTCTCCCCGTCGTGGATGTATCGTGGTTACCATTCTGGTTGTCCGTTTCCCACTGATGGCGCCAAATGAAAACGTATCACTGGTTCCTCTAATCTTACAAATTAATAGAACACCTGGACGTACAGTGGTTCGGTCATAATCCAGCCTATATCCACTTATCGACAATATCTTTATTACTTCCTTTGTTATTACAACTTTAGAGAGCTTTCTAGTGTTTTCTCTCTCTTCTAATCTTGTGTCCCCTTACAAATGAGCCTCCCATCTCTATTTATAGAATTTCGAGAGTGAGGTCTATCTCTTAATCCTTGTACATGTGGTATTACTTCATTGGAGCCACCCCTCTTCTTTTGGCACTTCTTTCCTTATAAAGCCTTCCGGCCTCAAAGTGTAGGGTGCGGGATCCGGTCATGGAGTATGGGGCCGGAACATGGGTCCCAGTCATAGTGTGCGGAGCCGGAACACGGGACCCGATTATAGAATGCGGGCCGGAATATGGGACCCGATTATAGAATTCGGGCCGGAATGTGGGACCCGATCATGGGATATTGGACCCAGATTAATGTTTGGTGCCCAAACTGGAGCCCGAATAAGGTCCTGAAGGGGCCCGGGGTTTGGATCGGGATCTGTGGCCTGGACCGCTTTGACCCTCTTGTCTTCGTCATATTTTTGTCCTTGTCAGATGGTAAGGTCTTTAAAAAGTCGATAGTCCCCAGACGAAACTAAGCTTAAAATGCAAATGCCTGTGGTGACTTTGCTGCATGGTTCACCAGTCGTATAGTAGCCCAAACAGAGATATAAGCAAATCAAAAGTAAAGTTTGTAAATATAGATCTTAGGTCTGGCTAGAAGAATTGTTCTGATAGGCACTATAATTAACAGTGGAGAATAGTCTCAATGGAAGATATATCCCAAAATAATGATCAGATGCATCCTACAATCCTTCACAGATTTCAGCTCTATTTTTCATATTTTGAACAATGCACAAGATTGAAAGTTGCTGAAACAGTTTAATAACGTAGCAACATGAGCGCTGAAAGAGTTAAGCAGTGATAGAGGGTATGCACATTGCACTTGTTGCTTTTAAACTATCAAACAAATTATTACTCTAGTTAACATGCGTGCTGAAGTAAGAGTATGAATCATCTCTCCTTCGATGGAAACTTGTAAAAATAAATAGTAAATGGCCTCTAAGATCATCCATAAAATACACAATCATTGATCAAAAGCAAACAGAGGCAACAAAACAGCTTATGATACTGACAGAAGATATATTGAATATGTAATCCTGAACTAACGCAGACAGCAGTTGAATTATGCAGGACTGAGTAAAACTCAAGTGAGAACCAGCAAAAGTACAGATTATAAGCAATAAAACTGTAGCATGAAAGATCCCTAACTATTGACTTCAGAAACAGGCCGAATGATTCAATCAAAGTTTTCCTTGATCACGCCTTATTAACATGTTGCTTTAATCATGGCAGATAGCCTCTAATTTACTCGATATCTGCTCATAAGTTCAGAAGTATAGCATTTAACACGAGATGTTTATACATCAACATAACGAATGTTTTAAGTAATCGAAACAGAAGTAATGCTTTTGTTAGCAGCAAAGCCGGAGTGTTAGAGTAAATGGGCATGAGCATTACTTGAGGTATCAAACAGACAAAGTTCTATAGATTTTAATGAAAAAATGAACCTGGTTATCCACAGGTATCAAACTTCTTTTGATAGCAGGAGCTACCAAAGGATACTTTTCAGCTCTCGGAAATGAATATAAGGCAGAGTATAAGATTTGGCAAAAATCGGATTTATATAGTTGCCCTCACAGACCATATAGTAGAGATGAACAGAGGCATAACTTCCCAAAGCAAGCTTAACTGGACTTAGAAGCCTAACCAGACTGACCAGAGTTAGAAGTGAAAACTCGGTCATAAAACTTCTCCTTCAACTCAAGGTAATAGTGCAGAAAGCAGTATATGCTGTAATCAAGAAATCTGTTTGCACATTTCCAGCAAATCAAGAGTCTGCGATAGTAGGTCAAAAGTGCAGAAAATGCAAATGAAGTACAAACTGGGTCCACAGATTTGAAACTGTTGTAAATTTTGAGTAAAAGGACTGAAGTAAAACATCATTTCAAAGATAGACCGATTGATCTATTTATTAACATGTAATCTTGTTACAGCGGAAATCAATATGAAGCAAAATCTTGAATGACCTTATACCAGTTTTATGGGTGTAAAAGTATGGTGCTTAACATGGAATGTTTAAAGCAGCAGCACAACTTATAGTTAAATCATTGTGAAGCACAGCAGAGTTAAATCGTTATGGAGCAGCTTTTAGACAAATGAAGATTATCATTACCCCTATCCAAGAAAATGATTGAAGAAGATAAAGTATGTGATCTCATCATACTTGTTTGATAACCATTTTCAGATTTCTAAGTAGATGCGACAGCAATAAACAGAGACTTTTACTTTGTCAAAAATTTGGGGGGCAATCAATCAAGATTATTCATGTAAAATCCTTGACGGTTCTCAGATCAGTTTCATCATACTGGATTAGTCATGACAGCAAGCATAATTTGTAGGCTTTGAAACTATTAAGGGTATGCAGGGGCGACAACATTATCAGCATGAAAGAATACATTATTTTAGCATCTAACAGTGTGAAATTGATTCTAAACATGGTTAAACCACTGATATAGTTGTAGAACAGTTTCGTAAGCGGGAAACCAAAGCAAGCCGTAATAGTTGCAACAATTGGAAGAAAAAGTATTGAATAACAGCAAATGTCTGTAGCAGGTGCTTGTTTTCTTAATTAGGAGGTAAGGCACAATCAGGATCAATTTACTCATGCATGCTGTTCACATTGTGAAGAGACACCCATACACATCTTAGCTTACCTCTTTATGTTTTAGATCGAGTCAGAGGAGCAAAATCAAAGTATACTCAGAGCATATTCGCACCAATATCTAATTCAAGTTTATACTGATTCCTACTTTACTTTGTCAAATAAGTGCTATTTAGGATTGGGGATTACCTTGTTATGCCTGACTTGATCAAGGCAAAAGCATATGGATATACCTCTATGATACCTCTTCAAGTGATACCCCCCGGAAATATTCTTCCGGTAATCTTTGGAGACCGAACTCCTTTGCCCGGACAGGTAGGCTTTTGACAGTTGACAGCAGTGTCCTCGCAGCCCCCCTTTTTTTTGATGTTTTGCATTTCTCACGGTCTAGTGTGCACAGGAATGAATTTTCAGTAGCAACAGTGACTCTTTGATCTGTATAGAGCAAGCATTCCAAAATGGTCCGCAGTTTCAAGTTGCAGCCCCATGCCTTTGACTTTCTCAGATGGTATATTCTTTTTAAGCCAAAAATTGTTAGGACGGAAATTAAGTTGCTTGACGGAAGATCAAGGCGTAGCATGGTAAAGGGAACTATCTTCAATGTATAAGCAAATAAGAGTTTCAGGAAGTAAGAACAAGGTGTAATAAGGTAAGCAAGAACAGAAAAGAAATGAAAACTGAAATTGTAGCTATTCCATAATTAAGATTATTTATTTTCACCTGGCCATGTGCAAAGATAAAACAGAAGCAAAACACCCATAAAAATAATTAGCGTAGGTTGAAGTAACTATAGCTGGAACTATATTTTATATGAGAGATGCAGATCTCTTAGCGTGCTGCGGCGTCTAGTCTAAAATGATGTGCGATATGGTAAACATGAATAGATGAGGCATGCACTAAAAGAGTGCAGGAGGCATGAACTACACTTCTTTGGAGGTTGATAGCAGAGGCATATTGTAGCTGTAAGGTTGCTGTATAATAGGTAAAATCATAAGTCTTACCAGATATAGTCTATCAGAAGCAATTAAAGCGTATGCCTGCATACTGCTTATCGTAAAAGATGATGGATCTTTAGATGACAAAGTGTTTGCATTTTTCTTATAAAGCAATCATGAAACAAAGTAGTGCATAGTGCAACATAACCAAGTGGCAAAACAGAGGCAAAGAACAGCCATAATTGTCAGTTATAAATCATTGAATCAGTTTACAATTTTAAGCAGCGAAATTGGAAGCAAATTAATGTGTTACCTTTATCACATATCCCAAATTTTTGCAGGTACCGAGTTTCATTAATGAAAAGTGAAGAGGTACCTAACTAATCAGGTCACAAACTTAGGCCAGAAAGAACGGTTATGCAATGAGTTATTTAACTTAAAACAGAAAATACCAACACAAGATTCAGATCAGGTTTACCATAGTTAAGAACAGTAAGACTTGCGTTCTTCAGATAGAGATAAAGATTTGAAGCAAGGATAGCATTAATTCTAGCCGGAAGAATTACTGAAACAGGCAAGGTAGTAAGAAAATAAGAAGTAACTAATAAAAACGTAAACTCAAGCTGAAGCAAAGATATAAGCATTATGTTGGTTAAGAACTGATCAAAAACACATATTAGGTAGAGATGCACCAGTTACAGAGATTAAATCAAGGCAAAGTAAAGCTTCCTTTTTTTAAAAAAAAGATAGTCGATCAGTGGTGTAAATAATAACAATAAAGCAGAATAGAGAAGAACCATGCTTGTTAACTTACGCCTGATATGGATAAAGCCCAATTAAGTCAAACAGAATGGGATTTCAACAAGACTAAATTACCACTTAAATAAGAATTTAGGCAGAAGAGTGCTTAGCAATAGTAATGTAGTTGTTTTTATCATAGCAAAATTCGTATTTCTAAAAGTCAGAATAGGAAACATCATCCTGTTGTGCTCAAAAGATAAAACAGATATAGCTTCTAAATGTATATCTTAGTAAGTTTGGTTTAGTTTTATAGAATTGTACCTTGATTCGGATAAGAAGGAAAATTGAAGATATGTTTCTTTATTTGAAGTTAAGCTTACACGCAGGTCTCCTTTCGCGACGGTGCCTTTGCTTTGTTGCTGCAAAGGAAGACGTTGATGGCGGAGCCTAGAATGCACATCCGGCTTGATTGATGTCGCTGGGTTGATGCGGCCAAGGGAGGTTGATGCGGCCAAGGGAGGTTGATGCGGCCAAGGAGTTGATGCGGCCAAGGAAATCTGTTGCGGCCTTCTGGCCAAGGGAATCCGGCTGTCTTCCGGTCATGGCTGAGATGCGGCGGAAGTCCATGCGGCCAAGAACTGATGCGGCCAAGGGGTTGGATTGTCTTCTGGCTGTGGAGTCGATGCGGCCAGGGAAATCGATGCGGCCAAGCCAAGGAGCTGATGCGGCCGATGTTGTATCCGGTCGATGCCGTGCTTGACCTTGAGTCGAAATGGTATCACGCCTGATCAATGCTTGCTTACGTCTGATCGGGCTGAACTTCTTCGACTGAAGCCACGACGGTGCCACACCCGGTTGAGGCTGTGCTCGTCATCCGCTGCCTGTCAGTTGCTTTTGTTGATCGCAGGCGCTTGAGCTGAGTCTATATGACTTCGAGCTCGCTTTCTCCTGATCCAAATGGTTAGGTAAGATATTAAAGACGGATATTGAGAATATATGAGCAAAATTTGGAAATTAAGGAATCGAGTGCTCGATTTCAGTTTCGTCAGGTCGAATTTGATCTTCTTGTGGACGAGACTTCTGAAGTTGGTGCTTCTGAATCAGAGATTTCTTGGAGACTTTGATCATCATTCTCCAGGGAGACGAAGCGTTCTTCACGATCTGACAAGTAGAACCTCGTCGATGAACTTCGGGTCTATTCCTGGCCTTGACCGGCCGAATTAAGCCTTCGCTCGTGAATGTGTTTCCAGTTCTGGTTTATGATTTCACGAGATTTTTCAAGACAAAGCTGAGAATATCATATCTAGAACTCTTTTGGATTTGTAAATAGTAGATGACAGCTTATACCCAAGAAAGCAAAAGCGATAAGCAATGTACATGCAACCCTGAAATTCAGATCAGAAACGCAAACATCTTTAATAGAAAACTGAACAACGATTAAACTGGATTCACCGACTTGAAGATGCAGTATAATTTTAGTAATAAAACTGAAGTAAAACATCATTCTGGGTTCAAAAATAGGCTGAATGACATAAACTTTGGACAGGGGCAGTTGAGTTTTAGATATTTAGATCAACATACATACAGCGAAAGTTTCTGCTATCGGGGGTCCATAGCAGATTGCGGCCAATTCAATTTACGACAGTACTATGATGAAGAAGCAAACTCAGAACATCTTGCGCAAAATTTTGAAATCTGAACATAGAGTTTTTTTACTATACTACGAATAATTATATGTCCGAGCTGATATAGGAAATTTTGAAGTTATCTCAAAGTTTCGGACTGGTGGAATCGTTCTTTAAATCTTGTTTCATCTCCTCTGGCTTTTGGAAATTGAGCAATCCCTTGTCGCCTGGGCCTCGTACTTGAGGATGCAGCCAAGGAAGTTGAGTCGTCCTCCGGTCATGGGTTGAGGTGCGGCCAAGGTGGTCCGGCTACTGAGATGCGGCCAAGGAAGTTGAATCCTGTTCCAGAGTTCGATGAAAATACAGAAATTTCCATCAGCAGATACTAGAGTTCGACGATCTTCGTTTGTTGTTTTAGGTTGAACTTATCTTTAATGATTAGCTTTGGATGCTCGTAGCATGTTTCAATTGTCCGATCGATGCCTTCCGGCGCTATGCTTGGCCAAGAAAGGAGACTTCCGGTCGATGCCTTCCGGCGCTATGCCTGGCCAAGAGACGAGACTTCCGGTTGATGCCTTCCGGCGCTATGCCTGCGGTGGTGTGAAGAACATAAATCCCGGCTGCATTCGGAGCGAGAGTCGTTGCTTTGATCAAATTGAGATGTGTTGCGGCGATGCCGATTGAAGCGCGTCGTGGATCTTATTGGCCAGGTTGAGCTTCTTTCGACTGAATCTCTATACAATCCTCCATTTGAGTCCAATCGATCGACGTATGATTCTCACTTAATTTCTGGTTTTGTGGAAGTAACTTTTCACCGCAAGCTTTGTGGTTGGCCTCTTGATAATTCTGATTTTTGGATCTTCGACCGGCTTTATGTTTCTATTCTTGGTTGTGGATTATGAACCGAATGTCCAGGCACTCAACACCTTGCTTCTCTTTGAGGTCGCGCCTGGATCTGAATCATGGCACTGTTTCTTGGTTACTTCCGGCTAGGACCTTGCCTCGTTCATTGTAGTCGTTTTTGGATTTGAATTTGATCAGGAGTTTCGTCTAAATGCAATCTGTGAACAATTCCTCTTCGGGCAGAAGAGCTTGAAGCGAATCCGCCTTTTTGGACGGCGAAAGCTCTATCGCATCGGACCGATTGTCGCACCAAACTCTTGCGATCTCCCGCTGATTGTTTTCTGAAGGGATAATTTTCGATTTTGCTTTACTTTGATCTTGTCGAGACTTTCCTGTTCCGGTCGCTCTTTCGATCGTTCCTTCTTCACCGTTGTATCTTAACACTTCATTAAGAGAAAACTTCATCGAGAGTCAGATGCCGCTTTGATCACTTGAACTCAGCGACTCCATCTGGTGATGTCAAATCTCCGTTTCCTTTGGTTTTGTTCTTCGTTGAATCGTTCCACACATATTATTATTACGAAGAGCAGGTGTTACAAATTCCGATCGATCTGACAATGAGCTTAATCGAGGATTGCCGATTGACAATGAGCATAATCGAGAACCGAACCAAAATGGAATCGTGGTTGCTGGTTAGGCAGTTCGATTCCCACAGACGGCGCCAAATGAAAATATAGAAATTGGTCCCTCAAATCTCACAAACGTACAGAACACCGAGAGTTATAGTGATTCGACCAATAATCCGGCCTACATCCACTTCTAGACAATATCTTTATTCCATTCTTTGGTATTACAACTTTAGAGAGCTTTCTTGTATTTTCTCTCTCTTCTCATAATGTCTCCCCTTACAAGTGAGCCTCCCATCTCTATTTATAGACTTTCTAGGGTGAAGTCTACCTCTTAACCCTCGTACATGTGGTACTATTTTATTGGAGCCTCTCCTCTAGTTTTGGTACTTCTTTCCTTATAAAGCCTTCCGGTCCCAAAGTGTAGAGTGCAGGATCCGGTCATGGAGTGTGGAGCCGGAATAGGACCCGATTATGGAACATAGGACCCGGATTGACGTTTGGTGCCCAAACTGGAGCCCGAACAAGGTCCTAAAGGGGGCCCGGGGTCTGGATCGGGATCTGTGGCCTGGACCGCTTTGACCCTCTTGTCTTCGTCATATTCTTGTCCTCGTCAATAATTACCTTTAAATATGATAATATATAACATTTTATCATATTAGGAATTTAATTCCAGAAATTTACAAATTTAACAAATTTAATATTAAAATATTAATAAAACCCAAAAAGGGGCCCCGTTTGGGTCAACATTGACTAAGTTGGTCAATGTTGACCATTGACCACGAATTGGACCACATAAAATCAGTGGAGTAAGCCTTCTAACAGACCATGTGACAATTTCCATGTGACAATTAAATATACCTCTTTACTTTTGCATAAAATAAGAAAAAAGTGAACTTTAACATATAAAACATAAAGTGAGCTTACCAATTGCTTACCCATGTGAATGCTGCCGATTTGGAGCCTCCTTTCTCCTTATTACACGGTTTTCTCCAAGCCAGCCAAGCAATGCGTGATGAGTCACCTTTCACTAATTGATTAAAATGACATTTAAGCTCCATTATTGCAATAATTTAGTGTCAATCATCTACCCACTACTCCAATCATGGCCGGCTGCCTATGTTTCTTGTCTCCACCGATTAAGCAACAATAATCAACACCAATCAGTCCTTGGTGAGTCATCAAGTCATTAAGAACTTAAAATAAGCAAAAAAATGACTTTAAGGACAATTTAGGTAACTCTCCTTCATTTGCTCCATTCAGCCGAGAGTGCTCCAACCATAAGCTCTCTTTGGCTCCTCCTTGACCGTAGGTAAGCTTCCAAGCTCCATTGATGAGAGCTCTTGCTCTAGGTAAGCTTCTAAGGCATAAAAATGCCCATTTTCTTCATCTTTCTTTCCTTTTTCCATTGATCTAGACTCCAACCATTTCTATACATTTATGTAGAGTGTTTTGGAGGTTAAAGGGAGGATCATTTTCGGCTGTAACAAGATCTAAAGAGAAAAGTTCAAGTCTTGACCATTTAAGGTAAAAATGTGCTTTAAGCACATATCTCTTCTTCCTTGTGAATTTCGGTTGTAAACCTTGGTTCCCTAGCCTTATTTTCTTCTCCTTTTCATGTGGATTCATTTGGTATACCAAGATCTACAAGGAGTAGCTAGATCCAAGCCAAAAACACCATTTTTGGCATCTTAAACAAGGTAAATCTTAGCCATCTTCCAAGCTAGCTACCCACGGTTTTATACCTTGTTTTTAAGAGTGTTTTGATACTCTTTCTCTACTGGAAAAATAGGGCCGAGGTAGATCTCCAACAAACTTGAAGATCTAAGGTAAAAATCCATGATTTTCATGACTTAAATTACTTCTCATGGTTAGCTCATGTTTGAAGTTTAATCATGTCCTGTTTTCTACATGAAGACAAGTAGATCAAGCTGTGGAGAAATTCTCCTTAAGGTGGCGAGACCAAACAAGGTCTTAACCTTGCTAAATCAAGGTATAAATCATTTAAACCTTAACTTGATACATTAATACAAGTTTAAACTTGTGAACATTTAATTGCCGTGAGAGAACAAGGTGGTATGGTCATGTTTGACCTTAAAATGATTAAGGAAATGATTTAGTAAGTTTGGTAATTATGTGGAAGTTTGGTAATTAAATGAAAAATATGTGGTGAGGCCGAGATTTATAAGCATTTTTGAGACATTTATGTGTAATTTATTTTGTGAGCAAATGTTTGTAATAAGGCCATGTACTTTAGGCCATCTCATTTATTTATGTTTAGTTTAAAGTAGGTTTTAGGTGATATTTATACATTACCGAAATGAATAAGGGGTTAAAGTGTAATTAAATTAAATTTGGGGGCTTTATAAAAATAAGGCCAAAAATTAGAGGTTAAAAGGATTTAAAATAAAGTTTATAAGATTTTATAAAGTTTTGGGGGTTAAATGGTAATTTCTAAAAAATATGGGTTATAAACCATAATTATAAGGAATTGGTGGTCAAGGAAATATTAAGGAGGTCAACCTTGACCATATGGTAGCTTTTGACCAAATTAGATAAGTTAAATAGCTTATTTAAGGTTTTATAATAAGTTATGTATTTAATTGTAACAATTTTATAACATATGTGGTGAATATGTTATTACCGAAAATAAAGGGTGTAAAATGGTATTATAAACACCCATGGGCTATTAGGAATTTTTAGGAATTTATTTGGTTGGTTTTGGAATTAAAATAAACTATATATGTATAATATATAGTTATTATGTCATTATGACACTTTGGAGAAATATAGGTGGTGGTATAACAAATACGAAAATATATGGGTTAATAAGGTAATAATAACCCTTTGGTGAAATTTGGAGAGTTTTAGAATTATATAAGAGTATTTATTAAGATATGTGTATAATATATAGTTTTAATGAGATTATAAAACTATATGTTATAAATAGGGCCAAATGGCAATTATTGAACAGTTTGGGGTCTGTTCGGAATTTACAAAATATGACCATAGGTTATACTTTTTTTTATAAGTTAGAAATGTTATATTAAATGGTATATATAACATGGTATAAATAATGGGGTGATTTTGTAAATAAAGGAAACTATGGTTTATGGAAAAAGAATATGGTTTTTATATGGTGCCCATGCGGCAATAATAAATAGTTTTGTATAAAAACTATAGGTTATAAATTTAAGGAAATAAAATATCATAATGTATGATATTAGTATAAGGTATAACATTAAAAATGTTATGTGGTCAAAATGGGATTTAAAAGAAATATAAGGGCTGTACCGAAATATTAAAGGTTGGAAAATGAATTTTAGACTAAGGTCTATAATGTTATAACAATTATATGGTATTAAGGTGGTTTAGATGGAATTAATATAAGGAAGGATATTCACATTAATTAATGTGACAAACTATGAATAAATGAGATTTATAAAGCTAAGGTATTTATTGAATAAACCTTAGGAGTTGTAAATATACAACATAAAATGTTACTCATGTTAGGATAATAATCTTAATATAAGTTGTATAATATAATACAACCAATGGGAATAATCATCTAATAAAAGATGATAAAAAGTAACATAAAATATAAGAGTTTATTAAACTCATGGGAATTACCTACGTGGTAAATATATACATACACAAGAATAATGTATATAAGGATGGATATATATTATGGTTGGAAACCATATAATATAATGGTGGTGGTTACTACATGGAGGATGGTTACGAACTATAAGTTATGAGTTTTGGATGCAAATATTATTTGCTAAAGATAATGGATTATATAATACAATGTACTATAATGGATGGTGGGAAAAATAATACAAAATAATATAATAATGCATGCATACATGCAACTATAGGTTATGTACCTATATAAATGGTGGATAAGATTAAAGAAAAATAATGAATTAAACTTAACAGTTGAAATATTTTGACATACGAGTTTTAAAGTAACAGAGCCGACCGGTTTAGAGAAACCCGTAACAAACAACTGTAGAAAACAGGGATGTACTGTCGGGGTTACTTATTATTCGGAAATACCGGATGTAGTTAGTCATGGAGACTGACTTATAGTTTTAATACCGTTTAGATCATACTTCAGACAAGGACGTTTGACGAGCTAGTGGACTACACTGCGCATCCTAGGTCTTGGTGAACGGTATGTAAAGGGGTTTGATCCGAGTTGTCCTAAGGAAGCTCCTTGGGCTCAGATTTGGTTGATATAACTTGTGTGTTATGTGTGTGGATACATGTATGTGATTAAGTGTTACTGCATTATTTATTTATGCACGAGCGTCCTACGGGACTAACACTACGTCGACTATAGATCGGCTTATATAAACATACATATACGTTGTTGTGATAAAATGACGGTTACTTGATATAATACCATAGTATTAATATTAAGTTTATGGTAACCTAAGTAAAACACTTAGGGACGAGTCACGACATTGTCGGTCTCTAGAGCATGGATCTCGAACATGAATATAACCTAGGTTACTTCTAGGTATGCGTGGGACCCATTGGGCAGCTAATTAATAAATATTCTCCATAAGACTAAGAGCAGATCTTAAACATTATGAGAGAGAGATGGTATGAGTTGAGGTGAGGAATCCCGGTAGTTTACGAACTACTTGGTTGCGCATTTGTGATCACTGAGGGGTTTCCTAATTGGATTCCGCTCCAGGTATACCCAACGAGCCCAAACTGGATCGTGGGACAGGTGGCTACGGCCTTTATATGGACGTATTACGAGACATAAGAGAGTCAGGGGCCTCCTGACCTCTGGCGAAATGAGCACCTTTGTGTGTACGGGAGGACTACTGTCCATGGTGAGGATATTGGGTTGTCCTAACATGACACCCTACTGATATTAATTAAACATGGTTGGATGGAGCCTACAAGGCTAAGGTAAATTAAATATGGAAACTGTACGCTACGGCGATTGTACATTGTACATAAGGATGGGGCCTTGAAGGCCAAATTAAATTGAAATTAATAAAGGATGGTATACGCTACGGCGAATGTACATTGTACATTTACTCGATACGTTCGATATACAAATGTTGTTTGTGGTATTAAATGAATACTTGGATTGGATGGATGATTAAATGTTTATGAATATTTGGATGGATGATTATGTATATTATACATTTATATTACAGTACTGATTATAACTGTAAAATGGTAAAGCATGGAAGCAATCTAATAATAAGATGGCTTAAATGACTAAGTGACCATTAGGGTCCAGGCCCGGCATACTCAGCGTCTATCGCTGATACTACACCATTACAGGTTGTTGATCATTATCGAAGCCGAAGAGCGGGAACAGGGTAATTGGAGTTTTACCTTAATTATTACTGCACATGGAGTTTGTCCATATGGCAATGAAGATGGTGAATTGTATTATGGTAAGGGTATGTATTTTCAGGATTGGGTAGACGCTCACTTGTCGATGTTTATGATTTATGGACTTAGTATGATGTATATGAGTTTCTCGTTATCACGGCGGTTAGTAGTTTGTTTATGTTGGTAATTGGAGATAGTTGGCTTCGTTGCTCGCATGGGCGAGTAATGGTCGGCGACACCCGAGTGAGTATTATTATTGTTATTTATTTTCCGCTGCGAGACGTTTTATTTATTGCTACGTGAGAGACTATTACGTGTTTTTGGAGAGGGGTGTTACAAAAGTGGTATCAGAGTGGAGTACCGCTCTGATGACGAGATAATAGGTTAAGACAGTGAGCTTAGGACTTGGGAAATTAAGGGAAACATTTGGGAGGTACGAGACGATTCGTCTTAAAAGATATTGTGTCTAGTAACGCAAATTGCGTGATAGATTAGCCTTTAAGAGAATACAATACCTGCTAGTTGTGTACGGTAAATTACCGATTATTTATGTGACATACTGCACTACAGATGTCTGGGGGAACTAGAGGGCGTGGTACTGGAAGAGGTGGAGGCGGTGACCCCGTCATTCCAGGAGTTGCAGAGACGGTTGCTGCTGTTCTTGCACAGCTGGGTACTCAAATAGGAGGAGCACCAGCCCACCCGCCACAGCCCAAGGGAAACGAACTGGCTGAAGTCAGTTAGCAAGACCCGACCACCTACATATTCAGGGGAGCCAGACCCCGTAGCCTTGGAGCGATTCCTAGTTGAACATGAGAAGGCCTACGAGGCTTTACAAGTACCTGCCAACGAGAAGGTTGTCATTACTGCTTTCCATCTGAAGGATGCAGCCAGCACTTGGTGGAGGTTGGTCAAGGACCAGCACCTGGCTACGCCCGACTTTTTGTGGGCTGCCTTTGTCGAATTGCTAAGAGGGAAGTACTACCCGGCGTATCTCAAGCAGAAGAAGCGCCATGAGTTTGAGACATTGACCTAGGGAGGTCTGACCGTGGATGAGTATTACGCTCGATTCATTGGTCTGCTTGACTTCATCCCCGGTGTGGATTACTCTGAGACCGTGAAGGTCAAGAAGTTCCGGGGAGGACTATTATTTCGCATCCAGATGGCCATGGGTGCTACCCTCTACACTACCATCCAGGTATTAAAATGAAGGCCATAAATTCTTTACTTACTACATTACCAATTAACTTCGTGAGAACTTACCAGTGAGATTCCAGGAGTGTTACGAAGCTGCCTCGAGGACGGAGCTAATGCTCCAGACTCGGGAAGAGACTCTCGGGGCAAAGAAGAGAAAGAACCCTGAGGGAGAGTCTGAGGGTGGATGAGCATCTCCAAGCGAAGGCCAGAAAAAGGGGAAGTAAGGACTTATCCCATTCTAAACTATTTATCATATTAAATACCTTATGAATGCTGACCCGAAACCTTAAACAGAAAATTCTTTCAAAAGAAAGGGCAGCAGGGTCGCCAGGGTGCGAAGGGGAAAGAGCCCGTCCTTCGGTTGACCGGCCCAGCTATTGATGCTCAGCCTCTAAGATCTGCACCTCCTAAGGGTGAGAACACCTACCTCTTAAATTGAATTGCAACCTTAACCTTTATATCATCAGATATTAACTTAAACTAAATAATACGATCAGGCACCGGACAGCCCCAGCACCATTTCTATTGCAAGCGTTGTGGGAAGGACCATCCTGGGGTCAACTGCGAAGGCCGCAAAGTTGTCTGTCGGTGCTGCAAGAAAGAGGGCCACAGGGAATTCGAGTGTTGGATGAACCCTGAGAGCCGTAATTACAGGCCACCAAAGAATACTCAGAAGACCTCAGTTGGAGGATCTGGAGTACCACGAGGCGGTCAAGATGGCCAGACATCTACTGATGCTGGAGCCCAGAAGGGCAAAGGAGTAGATAGGGCATGAGTACCCTGACTCCATGAGACCGTTGGTGGAAGACTTTTGTTTACTATGTTGTGTACTTACCTTGGATGTTAGAAGGAGCTATGTTATAAGTATGTGGGAGTGTGTCATTGACCACTAGCCTTTTGTGTAAGACTTTGGGATTAATTGTGTGTACTCAGTACCAATAAGCTTTAAACCTTGAGGGATTATATATATGCACAGGATGTTAAAGCTTACATTATCATGTAGCCATACTCGACGACGCAGAGTCAATGATGCCAATAACTGTTGAACCAGAATTTCCACCTGCATGGCGCACTTGCTATTGCAAGCGCTATGACAAGTAAACCACTGAAATTTCCATCTGCCTTGCGCACTTGACAGAGCAAGTGCAGCAACAGCAACGGTAACAACAACTGCAAATGCAACTGCAACAACTACTACTACTTTTTAGTCTTTATTATATATATACCAAAAAAAAAATGTTTTTCAAACTTTTCATTCAAACCCTAAGATTAGAAACCTATGCAACCTTGGGAAGACCGTTAGTCTAACCTATGCAACTGGAGAATTATACAGCCACTGTGATTGTAAACCACACCAGTTTAATTGTTTGGGAATTTTCAGACATGGCTTATTAGCCAAATACCATCAGTGTATACCCGCATTTAATGCTAATCACTACTAGTGATACATGTTTAGTCCTTATGGACAAGCACACCCTTTGTAGATGCACCACCGTCAGTGAGGATGGTTGGGAAGTGGAGAGCCAAGTTGCTCAAGCTATTATGCAATCTGCAATACATCCAATTAAAAGGATGAGGGAACGAATATGAACTATGGATGAGATATGTTCAGGATAAACAGGGAGAAAAAGGAATATGTGTTGTACTCAAGGAGATCGAATTAAGAGAACCAAGTTTGCTAAATATAGCACAGAATTTACTTACAAGCCGGCGTTATGGCTTATGTCTTATGATACGAATTACCACTGATGCCATTAAGGCAATAGCACTTATTACAAGACAGCTGATAACAGGAACCAAAAAAAAATAAAAAAAAAAGAGAGAAAGAGAAAAAGAAGAGAAAAGAAAAAAAAAGATATCCATCAAAGGGAGATTGACAACAGAATACTTCACAATACCCGTGTGACAGACATTACCAGTTTACTAAACGAGACATGAGACGACCGCACTCCGATAGGAGCATGTGGGCCTGACAGACTTATTTATGAGTTAATAGGGTAAGTAGTAATGTATCAGTACGGTACCCCATGCAAGTAGACAAGTAGTGTTAGGAACACGAGAAGTAGTCAACTCCGTGCTACAGACAGTAAGACAGATTACCTCGAAGATGGACGAGAAGAGCCGCAGTTGAACCAACGGGCTAAAGAAATCATGAACCTTCAACAGAGAGCAGTAGATAGTATACAGAGAAGACAAGGAAACCTTTCAAGGACGTGAACACTAAGGACAGGAAACAAAAAAAAAAAGAAAAGGAAAACCCATTATGGAAAAGTAATATGTAGAACCCTCAAAAGGATCAAGTAAATTCTTGCAATCCAGAGGAAATCTACCAGATGATATGTACATAAACGCGTGACTACGCAAGGATAAAAGACAAAGCTATATAGTAGCAGATACCTTAAGCAAAGAACAGTGGATTTGGAATGTACCACTCATAGGATAATTCGATCATCTTATCCGTTGGACTCATGAGATATTAGCTGCTGAGAGTTTACGCCTCTGCACTTTGTAGGACTGAGTGTTTTGGTATTGCACTTGTGCAGTTATTAATCTAGTGGGAATACGGAAAGATGCAATGGATATCAACACGAGTGTGTAAAAAAAACTACAACAGTGTGTTACTCCGGAACAAAACCACCAGGAGACATAGATGACAAACAGCATCTTTGTGGACATATAGGCCGGTACGTCTTGGTATTACAAGACAAGTGCAAAGAGCACTGAGTACTAACAATAGCCAATGTCATATTATACCTCAAGCTGACCATCAGTGAGAGAAGACACACGCACGTGTGCTAGCGATCCAAATGAGAGGATACACAACAATGGAAAGAGGCAAACTGAGCCTATGTTCATGGGTCTGCACCTCAATACGGAGCGAGTGGGCCCATTAGAACGAACTTGGGAGAGAGCACAAAAAGATCAATGCCTCACCTTTATGAATTGTGGAGCCCAGAAGGGCTAGAGTCATACCCGTCTCTCTGATATGAGGATAATCCACGAGTTGGTGAACTGAAATACCCCAAACCTTAGTATGTTGTTTAAACATTTAAATATGGTATATTAAGACTAAAAAGAGTCTTAGAAACATTAGTAAGCAAATTAAACCATAGAAAACACAAAATGTGCTTTAAGGTCAATAAGAGCCAAAATGTGCTCTAAGCTTGGGATAAGCTTGGTTATGACCTAATGAACTTACCAAGACCTTATTTATATACTAATGAACATATTAAACCAATTAGCAAAGAAAACCAAGCTTTAAAACAAGTTAAAACACAAATTGTGCTTCAAGGAGTCTTAAAGCACATTTTTGAAAAATTGTCTTGTAAATGAGTTTTGAATGGCTAAATGTCCATCATTACTCTTGAATTAACATGTGTACTATATAGTATCACGTTTAGAAGTCTATATCAATGGGAAATCAAAAATTTCACTTCTATGTGCCTTGTTTTTTTGAATAGTAACTTTTATAAGCTAGTTTGTAACATATGTTATTATAAGTAATTAAATTGACAAGTAAAGACTAAAATACCCCTTATGTAATAAAGGGGGCCGGTTTTCTTATGGGATGACTCATCCCCTTGTTAATTTGATAAGATAGAAAAATAGATAAAGTAAATCACTATTTACTTTACTTAAATATCTAAACAAACTCACTTATCTTCATTCTCTCATTCTCTTCATTTCCCACCGTCTCCAACTTCATCTTCTTGCTCTCTCACGGTTTTGCTACAGCACCACCATCAACACCAACTTCCATTGTCATTATCTCCTAGCTCACTTAACCAAATCAAAAACAAACACCACCATTCTCTTCCTCTCATCAAGCTCTTCATTCCTATCTTCTCAAAACTTCAAGACCACCATTTCGGTGCCATGGAGTTCCACCATTGAAGGAGCTTGAGCTTATATTTCTACATATTATTGATCTCCTTTGCTTCTAGGTAAGGAATCTCAAAGAAAAATGATGTTTCTTCCATGTTTTTATCTTGACCGAAAATCACCATTGATGGTGCTCATTATATTGCTTTGTTCTAGCTTCATTCCAACCTTTCAAGGACTAGGTGGAGTCCTCTCTTGATAGATATTCAAACTCTCTTCAAATACCAAGGTAAAACAACTACCTTAATGCTTTAAAACAATATATGTAACTAGGGTTTACAATGAGATGAAGCTTAAAGCTTGTATACTCATTATATCATTTGTATAATGTTTAGAAGTTGACAAGAAACTAAAAACCTTGCCAATTTATTCAAGGAAACAAGAAAGAAGTTTGTGAGGAAAAAGAGGTAAATATGCTAACCTAATGTGGTTTAAAGTCTTAGGAGAAATGAGATCATATTGCTTGTTAAAAATGATCTAAGGAGCCAATGGTGAATGACTTAGAAGAATGCTCTTAAGGGCTTAGTAAAAGGCATATGTATTGTTGAGTGTATTTGCAGGTCAAAGGCAAATATATTGTGGAAATTCAGTGTTTAAGATTTATGCATCTTAAGGGCCTAAGAGCCATGTTATTTAAGGGCCTAAGTGCCATGCAATTTAAATTATGCACTATATTGTAATGTAGTGTAACTTGGGTGAAACTTTGTGTGTGAGAGTGTTCTTGGTGAATTTAGGTGTTCTTGTGTGTTTAATGGAGAAAACAATGTGTTTTGGTTTAGTAATGTTCTAGGAGAACCTATGTCAAAATTTAGGTAAGAAACAAGAAGTTCTAAGGGTTTAGAGTGAGTTTAGTAAGCTAGGAAATGTTTAGTATGGTAAGGTGATCAACTAGTGGAAGAAACATGCATTGAGTTGTTTAAAGATGTAAAAAGGGCTTAGGCAATGTTTTATAGGATTTAGAATGCAAAAGAATGTTTTGGGACATTTCAAGATCATGATGAGATTGTATTTAAGACTTGTGCATGGTTGGTGAAAAAGGGATGAAGTGATTTGTTGCATGGGAGTTATAAACTTGTAAGATGTTCAAGGAGTTGCTTAGAAAGAAAAAAATGCTTGGGAGATGATGTTGTAGTGTGTGAGGAAACATTATTGGCATAGTGGTTATCATAGGTATGAAACACCACTTGGAAAACTAAGGAGGAAATAACATAAGTGTTAGGAATTTCGGTATGAAATGAGTAAGTGTTTAAGGATAGATAATGAGTTTCATGGATGTTGTATGAGGATATAAGTGTACCAAATGATGTTAGAAAACATTAGGAGGCCTTAGGAGAAGTTTGGAGTTAAATGGGCAATGGAAATAAGGGTCTGGAGCAGACGACCTTGCGACCGAACTTGCCAAGGTCGGTCGAGCCCAGTTTACCCTGCGAGAATTGGTTTCTGGAATGGACCGACCTTGGGGACCGGACTTGCAAGGTCGGTCGGGCATGGATTTTTAGTACGGATTGAGTCTCTGGAATAGACCGAACTTGGGACCGGACTTACAAGTTCGGTCGGGCCTGAATTTTCAAAGGGAAGAAACTCTCGGGAATGGACGAACATGGGACGAACTTACAAGGTCGGTCGGAGTAGAAAATTTTGACGGTAATATGTTCTGGACCGACCTTGTGTAAGGTCGGTCGGTAAGGTCGGTCGGACCTAACTTGTAAAAAAAAACAAACAAGAATGGCTTAAGTAATAAACCCTAAGGGGTATAATGTAGGTAATCAAGTATAAGTTAAGACATTAAAACATGTCATATAATCATGTTAAACATTTAGTAAATTTGAGGTTAAATAAATTAATTAACCGACGTTATTAATCATGTATAGGAGTGACCTACGGTGGAAACAAATCGAAGCAAGGACCAAGGTATGGTTTTCTTGCAGTCTGTTGCCTACCGGTTTACACCGACTTGTGTGTTGTTTGTTTTTTTTCTGTGTGTTAATGACTTTGTAAGATTAAACCATGTAAAGAGTTTACAGTTGTTAAATATTATTATGTTGATAACTATGACTCTCTCTTCCCTTGTGTGTGTCTAACAAGACTTGACCTATTATTGTGAATTGTTTACTGAGTTCAATGTTGAACTACTAACAAGTCCTAACGGGGGAAGTGAGGAGTCCGGTATGTTCCGGCCACGCGTGTGAGTATGGGAGTCGATGTCATAACCGGTTCGATTCTCTTTGTATGTTATGGTTGTTTTCCAATTTGGTTTCCAACCTTCCCTTTAGCTTAACCAAGGCTATTTTACTGACTCACTCGGGCCACAGGGGCATACTATGTGTTGTTTCGGTGTGCTTGGATCACTATATCCGAGGCACCTTGTGTTAAGTTATCCGCTCAATCTAACAGGACAGTAACGAGTTATGTAACGAGCTTAGCATGAGCATGGCAACATTCTCTAGGCTCTCCATGGGAACTAATTGTATTGGTTCACTTCCTAAATGGAATTGTTCTTGTGTGTTATGTGTGATGTTGTGTACAATAGCTATGTTATGATAATGCATATGTCGTGTGTTTTAAAATGAATGCCATGTCACCATGACAATTAGTTACGCGTATCCCGGTAGCCGATGGGCTGCGCGTTAACCATACCAGCCAAGGGTTGCTGACCCCCTCGGGGGCTCCATATTTCTTACTGCAGGATGAGGATCGAAGAAGCGGAATGGCTTTAGATTCTAGGATGCAGGTTTACTTTTAATTACTTTTGGATGTTGGGCCCGGGATGCGCCTGTGCTCCCGTGGCGTTATATATTTTGGTTGTGAACAGTTTACAGTGATGGTTTACAGTGAAGGATGTAAGTAAATACTCGGTATTATGTTATGTATATGTGTTATTAGTTCTATGCTCGGGAGTCTGTTCATCAGACCGATACACTTGTATTTATTCAGCCTTGTTAACCACGTGGGTGGTTGACGGCGTTGTAGCACCAATCGTTAGTTAGTTGTTTAAATTCCGCTGTGATTTCAAGTAATGTTATGTGCGTAGTAGGGGTGTTACAAAAAGTGGTATCAGAGCGAAGTATCGCTCTGATGGCAAGAATACCGAGCTTAGGGATATACCGAGTTAGGAAACCTAACTACAGTTACCTAAGTGAACAGTTATGGAAAGGTTAACCACTAACTAAGTGTGGAAATACCTTATGGTCGGGAAAAGCGTTACAATCGTTGGACCGATAAGTGTGCAAGCATATTACTAATGAGTGATCATGTGAATCAGATGTCAGGTCGACCGAGAGGTAGAGGCCGTGGACACGGTACTGGAGATACGGATGACCAGGGCGAGAATACTACGGCTCAGGTTATGGCTGAGGCAGTAGCAGCCGCCGTAGCTCAGATGGTACCCCAATTGTTAGCTGCGATGCAGCAGCAGCAGCAAGGCGGTGAGGGTCAACAAGGGCCACAACCGCAACCACAGCCGCGCGAGACCAACTGGGTCAAGGCGTTGGCGGATCTGAGACCACCGTCGTTCAGTGGGGAGACCGACCCTAGTAAGCTGGAGGCGTACATCTCCGAGATGGAGACCGCTTCGAGACCTTGGACGTTCCTGCTGGTGCCAAGGTCCGACTAGCCGCTTACTATCTGAAGGGATCGGCTCAGACATGGTGGAAGCTGGTAAGGGAGGGAAGAGTTGGTGATCCTACCTTCCAGTGGAGGGAGTACACGGCCTGCTGCGAGCCAAGTACTACCCTATTCACGTCCAGGAGGCCAAGCGCCTAGAGCTTGACAGTTTGAGACAGGGAGACAAGATGACAGTCGATGAGTACTACACCGCTTTTATCGGACTCATCATCTGCTGCCGGATCTGGGCTATTCAGACGGATTTTAGTGAACCGTTTTTACAACGGGTTGAGCTACCGTCTACGCTACGGCATGGGGCCGAGCGGGTATACCACCTTGCAGGTAATGAAACTACAGTATAAGTGAATAAGTAGTATATAGGTTAATGTGATGTGAATTGTTTGGCGGGGCATAACTGACACCCTAAATATAGGAGTGCTACCATGCCGCTGCAATTGTGGAGATCACCGTCCGTCTGAGGGACGAGGAGAGTGCGCTCAAGCGCAAGGCCATGAGCGAGGGCCAAGGCACGCAAGGGCAAGGGGGAGGAAAGAGGAAGAAGCCATACCCCAGTCCCAGAAAGGACAGCAACAGGGTGGCAAGGGCCAGACCCAGACCACCACTGCTGAGGAGCCTCTGCAGCTCACCTACGCATATGCGGCCAAGCCCTTACGCTCTTACCCACCCAAGGGTAATTAATAAATTTCAATACCGAAATCTAGTGTGTGTTATTAACTTGTGAAGTATGTACTGAGTGTGTGATGTGTTAGCAGCTAGCACGGGCTCTGGACCGGAGCGCCACTATTACTGCAAGTGGTGTAACGGAGACCACCCCGCAAGGACTGCAAGGGTAATGATGTGCAGTGCCGATACTGCAAAAAGATGGGGCACCGCGACTATGAGTGCTGGCAGAACCCGAACAGTAGAAACTACAGGCCCAAGGGGCAATGGAAGGGTAAGGCCACTGCGACCACCGATGGCCCGAAGACGGCGAATCAGCCACCCCCAGATCAGAGGTACACAGATTCCCAGAAGGGGAAGGGGTCGGGGTCCGCAAGCCGCCCTGAATGTGGTGGACCGGTCTGAGGCGCCAGGGCCCTCTTCTAGACCAGGTACCGCCTAAACTATTGAGTGAAATAAGTGATTGCATACCGCATTTCATGCATGTGTGTTAGTGAGTTTAAGTAAACAACCATGTGAGTAAACAATTAAAGTATAGTGTGAAAGTCACCTAATTAGATAACTCTAAACTTAAAGGAACCTTCAATATATGTTATCCAATCCCACCCACACCAAACCCTGAAGAAACTACCATCGGCATCACCGACTTCCAATGGAGCAATGTCAGGTCATCCAACCAGGTATGGTACTCTTAAATGGATACCTGACACCGGAAGCACAAATCCATATCATCGACGATGCAATGAACTTGGAGCAAAACCTGGAGGTTTCTACACACCCGAATACCCGAGCGGATCAAAGATGAAATTGAAGATGATGTGCATGGGTAAGGACTGGAACCCTTACACCAAGACATATCAAGAAGTGCGATGAAGATGGAGCAGCTGTACCAAGTATACCTGAGGAATTCCTTGCGGTCGTTAACCACGCCGTGGAATTGCTCAACAAGTTGAAACGGATTCAATTCCAAATGTGAAAGGATTGTGTATTGTGAACTTCTACCAGAAAGGTGGACGGTTAGGTTTACACCAAGATAAGGACGAGTCACCCGAGTCTCTAAGTAAGGGAGTAGTGTGTGTCTTGGTCCATTGGTGATACCGCAGTGTTTGTGTATGGCGAGCAGAAGCGTGCTGATCTCGCAAAGAAGCTAGTGTTGAAATCAGGAGATGTGTTAATCATGGGTGGGCAGTCAAGGATGCTATACCATGGCATCAAGAAGATCAAACTGAATACCGCACCGTCGGCAGTGATCAATGCCACACACATGAAACCCGGACGTTTGAATTTGACCTTCAGACAGTTTTAAGCTTTGTATAATTATGTGATGTGTTGGACCAGTGTATGTTAAGGATGTTGTAAGTGTTAATCATGGCGACAGTATAAGCCAACGAATGTTGTAAAAAGAGTGTTAATGAATAAAGTGGAGTTGTTTGAAGTATATCAACCGTGTTGTTACCCAATACTTATTAGTTTGCCAATGAATTAGGCTGTGCTCTCGGAACGGGAGGTATACTGAGTGTCTGCAATGAGGCAGAAGCCGGCAAGAGCGGCACGATCCTCACCGGTACCTTTCCAGTCAGTGGTGTGGATGCTTCGATCTTGTTCGACTCCGGAGCCTCACATACATTTATTTCGCTATCCTTTGCGAAGAGGCTGGGGTTAGACGGTGATGAGATGCCAGACTTCCTAGTCACTCTCCCGTCGAAAGAGCGGATCAGGTGTACCCGCTACCACCGAGATGTTGTTGTGAGAATCAGAGGTGAAGAATTTCCGATCGACTTGATAGAGTTCGACGGACTTGGCTTTGATGTAATTGTCGGGATGAACTGGTTGGAGCGGTACAAGGGCAGAATCCTATGTGCCGAGCATCGTCTGCTTCTTAGGGGTCCGTCTGGGGTTACCATATCTTACCGCCAGAGGCCCAGGGAGCCTTCGACTCAGATCATCACCATGGCTATGTATCGTGAATTACGACGAGGGAGTGATGTATACCTCTGCTATGTCCAGGACATAGAGAGAGACCCAGAGTTTAGTCCTGATGTGCCGGTAGTGTCGGAGTTTCCTGATGTATTTCCTAAGGAACTGCCGGGCATGCCGCCAGCACGGGAAGTTGAGTTTGAGATCGATTTGGTTCCGGGCACCGGACCAATTGCGAAGGCGCCCTATCGTATGGCTCCAGCAGAAATGACAGAGCTCAAGGAGCAGCTGAGAGACTTACTCGACAAGGGGTTTATTCGCCCTAGCGTTTCACCATGGGGAGCGCCGGTCCTCTTCGTGAAGAAGAAGGACGGTAGCCTCCGCTTGTGTATTGACTATCGGGAGCTGAATGCAGTTACGGTGAAGAACCGTTACCCTTTACCACGCATCGACGATTTATTTGATCAGTTGAAAGGGGCATCAGTATTCTCCAAGATAGATCTACGATCCGGATACCATCAGATTGCCATCCGTGACAGTGATATTGAAAAGACAGCATTCAGAACAAGGTATGGACATTATGAGTTTACGGTTATGCCGTTTGGTTTATCCAATGCACCAGCCAAGTTCATGGACTTAATGAACCGCTTGTTCCAAGATCAGTTGGACAAGTCAGTGGTAGTCTTCATCGACGATATACTTGTGTA